>WAAE01021849.1:23899-44087 GCA_013400495.1 Nicator chloris
GGGGGGGGGGGGGGCGGGGAGGGAAATCCATCTGATGTGGTAAAATCAGCTTTTTGTAACAAGTATTTCTTGTTCAGACCAGAGCCTAATTTTAAGACAGGCAGATTCTGTAATTTTAAAATTGCTAGGGATAGAAAAGAGTTACAGTCCTATTGAAATTGTTTTCATGGATAATTGCCCTGAGAGACAGACAGAGAGGTGAAAAATGAATACTTAATGTAGAGGAAGGACTGATTCTCCTGTCATGAACAGGTAAAGTAGAAGTTATAACTTTGTAATATTTGTAACCACAATCCTGATAATCTCTAAATCAGAAACCAACTCTGTTATTAACTCTTATTAAATAGGAAATTCCAAAATGAGAATGCTGACCCACAAATTAAAAATATCTTCCAGTATCATTTTTTCACATGGACAGCATCAGGTGTTAACAGAAGGGTGCTGAAGTTGGTGATCTGTGGTGCTGGGCAAGAAGACAGCTAGTCCTGGCAACCTTCTCTTTGGCAGGGTGCAGTCCTCTTGGTAATGATAACTCTCAGAACCTTTTTCTGTGCTTTCCTGCAGCATCATTTCTGAGGTGCAATTAAACCTGCTCCAGAGCCTCAGTTGAACACGTGCCTCATGGGGCTCTGCCGTTTCCAGTTGGTTCCATAGGAATACCTTCTTTCCTCCACCCCATTGTTAGAATCCTTGGTCCAGTGCAGGCTTTCTTTATATGAGGTCATTGCTTCTGTCACTGCATGGGCAGAACAGCTTCTTCCGAAGTGGATGACCCAATTACTGTGGCAACAGATGGGCCAGTGTACAATGCACTTGCCAGCTGACTGCTTGCAAACATGTTCTTAAACAGATATCGTCGTCATTCGCTACACAGGAACTGCCAAATTGCATTCTGTGTGACACGGTGTGATATGGATCTGCTGTAGTGCCAGCCTCCCATCCAGTTAATGACAGGTCTCCTTCCCCATCCCATGCATAGGCAAGGCTGACAATCAGGGGGATCACCACTACATAGTTATTGTACTCCTGTAGTTTCCATTCATGTCTGCAGCTTGCCTGAGTTATCCCTATAAGGAAGCATTTAGGCTTCCAATCTAACCTGAATTTATTTTCTGGAGCTAGACTGCAGATAATGTCTTAGAGATTGCTGCTCAGTGCCACTATGGGCAACATATTCCAGCTATGGGGGTTTTTCAAACGTCACTACTGATTTTAGGGGTCTGGGCTTGGATTTTTAGAGAGCTTCTCAACCTCTTGAAACCAAGCAATGTAATGATTTTGGTTTAAATTCAAACCATAGAGGATTGTAGTTTATATCTGCCATGTAAACAGAGGGATGCAGCCATTTGTTTGTCTTGAAGAGGACAAAGAATGGTTTCAGCTCTGCTGTTCCACTGTGCCTACCAGTGGGAAGCATCTTCTCCATAGCCATGCTGTGGGAGCAGGGAAAGGAAGAGGCAGTGGGACAGCATCTGAAACACAGCAATACTCAGGACTTCTGTCCTGAGCTCCCATGCCTGCAGGCAAAGCCCTCTCCTCAGCCACCTTCAGAAGCTTCCTCAGTGACTGTGTTGTCATGGCCTGACTCTCCCCACAAGGCACTCTAACTCCTGAGATGTCCAGAAGAAAACAATAGAGTGTGACAGAGAATTAACACTGCTGAAGGCATATGAACTCTGAGCAGTCCCTGATTCCTCTTTGCCTTTGGTTTGCCAATTTTTCCATGTGTTCCTACACTGTAGTTTTGACTCTAGGGGTGGCAAGAAAAAGCAAGGTTGTCCTCTCTGCAAATCTTCCTCCTGCAAGATTTTTCTGGTCATAGGAGTGGCAGGGCAGGTTGGTAAAAGCATCTTGGAGTTTTACATTAGACTTCTGGATGGTAAAACTAACCTGTGCTAGTGTTTACAATATGGTAAATTATGACCTAATGTTGCAATTCCCATTCTAATTTGCCTCTGACTAATTCAGCACAGGTTGAGTGCAGATAATTAAGTGCTGACTGCTTGCTCAAACTGTTTCTTTGGTTTCTCAAACATGATGGTTCCATGAAATAGAAAAAAAAATATATGACAAAGTCCAAATTTTGTTGTTTAAAGATCCCTGCTGATGTAGCATTTATCTTTACTTTTGGATGTGGCAAAGAGTGCAAAACACACAGGTAATTCTAATATTCCCAAGGACGTAACAGAAAGAAAATAAAATTAAAACCACTAAGTTATTAAAATGTTTTTGTGATGTCAAGATATTATGGGTCGCTAAGAATTCTGAAACAAGCTATGGATCAAACACTGTTCTGAAAAGTGTGGTCCTTTCAGTAGCTGCTAGCTCTCTGTTGTATAACATCTGCAAATTGCAGTAGTTTTACTGGCAGGGATATTCCCTGTAGATAAACAAACCATCCTGTACCTCTGCAACACATGTCTGAGACTGTCCCGTGCATCACTGAATAACTTTCTCGTTTCTGGCATCATCCTTAGGGTTCCTCAGGCTGAGAAGCCTGAGCACAAGAAAAACCCAGCTACTGTTCCATAGCTATAAGGACAGACCAGCAATTATTTCCTAAGTGTGTGACTGTACTTGAAGATAGTTTTGCTTGCAGCTTATCCAGTGCAAATTTCTGCAACTTGGGAGATAGCCCCAGCTACTTAGAGTTGAGAAGTAAAACTGAACGCCTTCTAGCACTTGAAGTTCATGTTGGAATTCAAGACTGTGAACAGGAAAAGCTAGAAACTATAGTCTGGAAAGTCCTTATTACTCCAAGCAAACATTTCAAGGGCCTGTTTAACAGCAGAAGTGTAAAGTCTCTTGTAAATTGCTAGCACTGAATCTTGTATATTTTCCATAGTCAGGGGCATAACAGTAGGAACTTCTGGGTGGTTAGCAGGCTTCTCAGCAAATTATTGCCCAGCTGGGCTAATAACACATTATCCATTTTTTAAAAATTGTGCTAATTGTTTGTTTTGACCCTATAAACCATGTATATGTCTTTGGCCTAGGGAAACTTGAGAACCTTGAACGTCATGGAGAGCTCTGCTCTGTGTTTGGTATATCAGAACACATGAGGGAAAAAAAAATTAACCTCTACTTTACTCTAGATTTAAAATCAGTCACAATCATCACCTGCTTCTTAGATTAAATCGTGGGGGTTTTGCTTGCTAATACATTGATTTTTAGAATTAGATGAATACTTTATAAAAGGTAAAAAATTCTCCACAATACTGTCTGCATTTTCAAATGCTATTTTCATTGCCAGATAGCTCAATTTTAACATTTTCCCCTTATGGTTCACAGTGAAACTGGCTCAGGATTTTCCCTTACTAAGGCTTTTTTAATCATAAGAAACCATCTATACCCACAGAAATCTGCCCCAAAAAATATGATGCTGAATCTTGAATGCCATCACTAAGCATCTGATTTGTTGTAACTCTTAAAAAATATTGAATGAAGGTTGGACTTGATGATCTTGGAGGTCTTTTACAAATTAATGATTCTATGATTTTATTAATAATGCTTTTTAAAGCAAAAACCCATGATAACAAAAATGGACAGTATTCAAATAAATGTTTAATAAATGGAAAAGGGATGAAGATAAAGCAATCCAATGTAGAATAAAAATGAAATAAATTTTTTTAAATGGAAATAAAGGTCAATGAATTGCTGTGGCAGAAAGGTTTTTTTTCAGGGCCTTGTTAGTCTGACTTTTTTTATTGTATTTGTGGATACTATTAAATGAAGAAAGAAAAAAAGATTTCAAGGCTGTAAGCACCACTTCCCATAAGATTTGTGGACAATGAAGTTTTGCCTGGTTCCAGTTAATTGAAGGGACAGGCACTCCTACAGAGAGGTCTGAGTCATTCTGGGATAAGCTGGACCTTTTCAAACAACTTGCAGCTAAACGTGCAGTTTCACAAGGAACAGAGGCTCTGCCTGCAGCACGGGAGGCAGACTGGACAGTGGTGACTTGGGAGGAACTGCAGGAACCTGTAGGTGAACAAAGCCTGCAATGAGTGCAGTGCTGAGGTTCAGCATGGCTTGGACAATAATGCAGAGAGAAATGGTAGGAAGGAGAGAGAGTCGAGAATGAAGAGCACCAGAAATCTGCACAACTGCTGAACTTGTGGCAGCCTTCCAGGACAATGAAGGGGCCTACAAGAGGGGAGGGACTTTTTACAAGGGTTAGAACAGACATTAGACAGAAATTCTTTACTGTGCGGACGGTGAGGCACTGGCACAGGTGGCCCAGAAAAGCTGTGGATGGCCCATCCCTGGAAGTGTTCAAGGCCAGGTTGGATGGGTCTCTGAGCAACCTGGGCTAGTGGTGGAAGGTGTCCCTGCACATGGCAGTGGGGTTTAAAATCTCTTTCAACCCAAACCATTCTATGATGCTATGAAAACCTCATTAGCCATCACTATTTAAAAGGATGTTGAAAATGGGTATTCATACAGAAGAGAGTAGGAGTATTTATTACAGAGCTGTAGAAAGTGCCTTATGGACAAAGACCTGAAAAACACAATCTGTTATAAAAATCATGTTTGATTATAGTGTATAAGTATCTTCAAAAGAAAGAAGTACTGGAAAGAAAATTAAAATGACAATCAGTGAGTGGAAATTGGACCCATGCACTTCGAAACAGACTGTAAGCCCAAATGATTTAGAGGAATAAATTGTCCAAAAAGTGGGGAATGATCCATCTCTTTTGATATTAAAATATAATTTAAATTTCTTTCCAGGAACTGAAGGGTAGTATTCTAATAAAATATGACTCACTGAATGAACTAGTAGGAGATACCAGTCAAAATTAAGAATCCATAAAATCCTCCAAAAGAGAATGGCCACGTTCAAGTGGTTTACTGGGAATGATCCCGGGCCTGCAACAATTCCTGAACTATGCCCAGACCTGGTTTGAGATAATGATTAGTCAGGACCATAACCATGCCAGCAACTTCTCAAATAATTTAAAAGTAAAAACGAAAAAAAATTAATCAAGGTCCAGAAGGGTTCCCTGATGCTTTTTAATTTCTTGGTTACACATAAGTCTCTGGACAGATAACCTCACTTGAGATTTTTGCATCTAGGTCTCTTTGTTTATTTCTCTCTTTCTTACACAAGGAAAGCACAAATTAGGTCATTTTATTAATTCAGGCCTAAGATGCAAAGCCACATGGTTCAGTAGCACACAAAAATTAAGCTCCTCCTCAGCAAATCTGTATGTTAGACAGAACCCAGGGAAAAAATTACACAACGGAACAGTTTATGAGTATAGAACATTGAATTAACACAGCCACTCATCTCATCCCACCTTCTTCGGGCCCATCTCCAGCCAGATGGGGAAGAAGAAAGAACATTTCCTGTTCCCAACACCCTCCAACCCTTCTTTTCTAAATGTACCCTGCCCAGACAGTTAACACTGCACACTTGGTGCCAAAAGATCTCAAGATATGCATCATCTGAACGTAAATGGGTCCTGTTGAAACAAAAGATGAGGAAATATTAACATTCAGAAACAGCATGATTTTTGTTCCTTAGCCTGCAGCCCATTCCGTATCTCTTAACAGCAGGGTTACTTGTGCTATTCCTCTCATTTACATCCCAATTGAAACCATTAATGCTTGTATGTCAGTTTGATGTAACCAGTTAACTCTGTATGAAGGGTGACTTCACTTTAACATTGTCTTCAGACGCCTAGGAGTGAGCAGGTGCAGTAACAGTTTTAACTTGTTATAATTTCAATGAGCACAAGAAGATGCACTTGAAACAGACAGGCCTGGTTCAGACAAAGAGCCTCAACAGCAGGCAGAAGAAAGCTGTATTGCTCAGCATTCACGTTATTAACATACTCTGCTGCCATTCCTGTGAAATCAGTATTCACAGAATTATTCACTGACCTCGTACTAGCACAGCCGATTTTGTTTAACAAGTCACAGTCAGCCTAAATGGACACCACCGAGGAAATCTAGTTCCTAAAAAAGCTTAGTTAGCACTGTTATTAAGTTTCTACGTACATTCTCAGTAGCAATCCTTGCTTCCTTAAGTACAGAATAATTTAAAATTATATTCAGCTGTCAGTGGGTAGGAAGGGATTCTGAGAAACAGCTGAGAACACTTGGATATGTATCTTTTTGTTTGTTGTTATTTTGCATGGAGGTGTTTTGGTCAGTGAGTGGAGCTTTATAAATTGGAAAGGAACAGACAGCTGTAAGTGATCTGAGGAAGTGTGTGTGGGTAAGGTTCTGACCAGTGCATGTGGAAGAAAAACAAAACCTACAATTTATTATTGGAAGTTAATAATCAGGGATTGTTCTTTCTGTCTCTCATGATGCTTCCATTTCAAGGTCACATCTCACTTGATCTAGTCAGGCAATAGCTCAGCTCCAGGGAGGAGACTTACCTGCACAACCACCACATGTCCTGGCAGCTTTCTCTGCTTCTACAACCCTCTGCTAAATTAACAGCAGCATCTTCTAGCATCAGCATGTGAACTTGTAAAGCACCTGTACACAATGCTTGGCTCATTGTGCAGCAGCACGGCATCCTTTCAGAGGTTTCTGGCTGTCCTTAGATCAAGGAAGCAATATTGACAGCACATTTTATAAAGTTCCTCAGGCTTTTTGTGTGTTTCAGTAGTGCTGCCCCATTGGATAAATCAGGAGTATGTAATTATCCTGTTGTTTTTGTTGCCCTATATCTCAAAAATGAGATTTCTTGTATCTCCAAGAGATTGCACATTTACCCATGGTGATTCCTGGAATGCAAAGAGACATAACATTTGATACAACACTGATGAAGTGGTTGACTAGTGCATGAAGATCTCACTAATCTCAGTGCAACAGTCTCCAAAGTTTCCAGGCTCCTAAGGTTTCCCATCTGTCTCACAAGCTCAGAAATGGCATTCTGCAAAATCAGAAGAATGTGAGATCTTAAGAAATCTGTTCATTTCCCAACTGATTTGCTGTCATCTCTTTCCCAGAAAGACAAGATCTTCACAGATGAGTCAGACATAAAAGTGAATTAAGTACCAAAACAAGAATGCATTTATACCCCAGCATAGCTAACTTAACCCGCATCATACAATTTTCTGAAATTGAAATGATAAATTGTTTATGAAAAACAGAGCATAAGCCTCTATTTTCTATTCTGTTAAGTTTAGAGTTTAAATCTGAGACACAAATTATCTTTGTTCTCATTTAAAAAGAAAAAGCTACTTTAAAAAAAAACCTTAAAGAATAAAAGAGCTAGAATCAGAGAAGCATTTCCCATTTGTAAACATTTATAAATAATAATATGGTTTGCAACTATATGCTCCTTCCAACAGCTACTCTCTTTAGTCTCAGAATATTGATGTCTGGCTAATGAAATTCTCATGGATATGAATCTCTTTGGGTTTTTTAAAGATGCATAGCAAGATTGATCATTTTGGAACTGAAACCTAAATTCTCTATGCATGATCAGATTGTGCTGAAACAGGGGGACACAAAGGGACCCGAAAACCTGACAAGAGGTTTTCCTTGTGGGCAAGGAGTGCATCTCAGTAAACACTGTTCCCTACTAGAAGAACAGAACAATTTACATTAATGTCTTATCTCACAACTGTCCATTCTATGAGCTTCATCTTTTTATAAGGCTTTGGCAGCCACACCACTGCACCCCCACTTATGCATATGGAAGTTCTCCAAAGAAAGGGAGAGAGATTTGCCCATCTCTGTGATATTACTCAAAGCCTCTCCCGCTGCTATCTATCACAACCTCAACAGCCGGCTATTCTAATATTTATGATCCTTGTTCTTGCAATGGTAACCATGGAGTGCAACGATAGTTGGTTATAAAGAGATTATTTTTATTTTAAAAAGCCAAAGACTGGCAAGATCAAAGCAAAGTCAAGTCCGATGAATTGGTGGCAGGAAATTGCACGGTTTGGTGGGAGGAGCTTTTGAGAAAAGCCAGCCTAAGTAAATAATAAGAAAAGTAGGCAGACAGGGCCTTGCCAGGGGTAGGTGTGTATTAAAGCTGAAAGTAAGAGACTGATCAACAGCTGCTCCTGGAGCTGGTTCTTCCAGATGCATCTGCTGCTGGTTCTTCCCTCGCGTTTGGGGGCAGATGGTATCACCCCTGCATGCATTTTATGCAGAAGAGTCCTGGAGAGTGGGAGAATGCAAGCTGGTCTCTACTATATCAGCTTTTACTGCCAGGTCTGAGGAAACTTGATTTTGCAGATGCACTCAAGCAAACCAAGCACGGCCCAGGGCCACAGCAAAAAGAGAACACATCAGCTCTGTTAAGACCCCTCCTACAGAGAACCGAGACTGCTGTGGGTGCAGCGCTGAGCAGCTTGCCCAGCCGTGGCTCAGCCCGGAGGAAACCCGTGTGGGGCTGTTGTGCAGGTGGAGCAGAAGCTGCTTGCTGAAGCCTGCGGTGGCAGGTGAGGTCTCGTTGGCTGCAGTTTTCTCTTCGGCCACCAGACTCCACTCTCCTGCCTGGGATGCAGGCGGCTGGGACTCGCACGGCTCCACTGAGCTGGCGCTCCCAGCGTCCCACCCTGGAAAGCAGGAGTGGTAGGCAAGGTGAGGCCAGAGGAATGGGAAGTTGTGTCAGTCACCTCTTGTACAGAAACGGAGGAGGAGCGTGGCCAGACAGCAAAACCGCAACTCATTGGCCTCATTAACTGAACTCCTGCAACACACAGTTGAGAAAAAGTCTGGAGTTTCATAAACTCTTTTAGCTGCTGTCATCTCAGCTCCCTTTTTTCCAGGCACCTGGATCATCCCTGTCTCCACGTTGTTTCCATCCTTGGGTTGGCACGAGAAGAATTCTCTTCAGCACTACAGTGAAACAGATCAGGAACCGATACAAGCTAAGACCAACCCAGCCAAGTAGAAGTTGGCTCTACCTCAGATCAGTTCCTCAGCACAAGCAAAGGGAGGGGTAGCACAGGAACAGGAACAATTGATAAGGGAAAGGCAGGACTGCTTCTGCTGTTGGCAGTGACAGCTTCTGCCTGCTCGAGTTGTGCATGTAACTACAGCCCCGGAGCAGAGGCTCTTAGGCTCAGTGCTCAAGCCTGAATTGTTGGAGCAATGTTGGATTGCTCTGCCTATACCCCATGTTCATGTGTCTCCAAAAGGTCCTAATTTGAACAGCTGTAGACAAAGCAAGAGGCCAGAAGTCAGAAAACAGGAATTCCCAAATGTCTTCATAAGCATCGTGGCACATTAACAGCAGGGAAGACAAAAGAGAGTCCCACAGGAGTAGTTCTGACCACATGTGGAAACCTTGGGTTCTTGCGAACTTGGTTTCCACTGTAGGCTAAACAGAGTGAGTTTCTGAAGCCCTTATGTGCTGAAATAATATTGAAGCATTATTTGAAAGTATTACTATTTTTTGTAAATACTTCCGATACCTCCAAGTTGCATTTCTTGCGCCTGCACTCCTGTGATGATGAAGTCTGAGATTCTGGACAAGCTGCCAGGTACTGGAGAAGTAAGGCCATATTCCTGCAATAGTAAGGAGTATTCCATATTCCTGATTTGCCATATTGGCAAATAAATTCTAACCAAAGAAAAATACTATCTGATATTGTATATAGGCATACGAAAGAGGAAGATAATGATGAGCATAACTTTACTTATAGAAACCCACTGTGAGGTGAAAAGTGGATTTATTTCAGAAAGAAGATTAATACCATAGTAAAGAAATGCCTTTTCACAAGCCACAGAAAAATCTAACTGTGATCGCAAAGCAAACTTTACAAATATTCTTTATGCAAAAAGAGTTTCCTGAAATGTTAGGGAAGTTTGAAAGCAAAAGAGAATGAAGGACAGAATTTTCTCCTCCAAAAATGGTAATTTCTACATCTATTAAACCATAGATAACATGAATTACGAAAAAATCCAGAATAAAACTTGTAATTTTGATAGTACAGTATCCTTCATGCAACTCTGCACCTTTCTAAGAGAAATGGTTGTTGATTTTCTGGTTAATAAATAATAAATCTAACTATTTTGCCAAAGCCTGTAAATAAAGAGTTCGTTCCAAAAGTCAGCACATTATGGGAAACAGCCTCAGTGCCTGGACATTTTAGGCAACTACTCAAAAAAGTAAATACAGCATGCGATTTATCTGATCTGGATGAATGTGGAAAAGAGACTTAACAAACCTGGATTGAATTAAGACGTTCCACTAGTATAACTTTCCTACAATAAGCCCACTTATAAGTTAAAGAAGAATAAAGGAGACCTTGTGTACACAGAGATGAAAGTCTTCTGGTTACAGAAGAGACAGAGCCCTAGTAAAGTAGTTCTGCTTGTGTATCCTCTAATTGGAGGTAATTTCGAGCCGGACTGATGGAGGGGAAATAAGCTGAGCATTGTGGCGCCTGCCTTTTTACGCCCTGACTCAGGGAAGGAAACTCTCCCAGCCACTTGGCCATTGGTACTCTGCCTCATCCTGTGCCTGCAGCCTAAGCTCACCCCCAGCCCACCATGCAGCTGTGTGCTCGGCCAACATTCCCGGCCTCCTAGTGAAACCTTACAGGTCTGAACCAAATGCTCAAGCTCTTCCTGTCCACTGAGTGGAGAGAAACAGGCACTCAAAGTTAAGAAATGGCCTTACACACTCAAAAAACGCCCCCCCCCCAAAAAAAAAAAACCCAAACAAAAAACCAAATCCCAAACCATCAACAACAACAACAAAAAACCCAACAAAATGAGCAGGAAGCTTCAGAGAGGCTCTTACTCCACTTCTTCACAGCAAGTTACTGAGCAAAAATTGTAGTTTTCTCTGATTGTTTGCCCACAACAAAGGATATCAGAGGCCTGGGTTCAAATTTGTATTCTGCTTACTTTGGGACATGGGTTTGAACATGTGTCTCTGCCCTAGGAAAGTGCACCCTCTGAGGGAGTCATTCCACTGCCAGCCAGTTCCCTGCTGAGCAAATCATCAACAAATGATTTCAAGTAATTGAATCAAAAACCTGGATTGAAGCTCTTGGTCTAATGTAGAAAACTGAAGAAAACTCCAGAAGTCTGAAACAGATGCCTAATCAGAATGCCCCGAAATGGTAAGTCACCCAATAAAAGTCACTAAACAACTTGTTCTTTAAAACAAAAGCATTTGATACAAAAATACAGAAAACCTAACAAATCATATAGTGTCAATATTATAACCTGGATCTCAAAAACTTTTGGAAACCAGTTATTCTCATGAAGTTCAGAGCATGAGAGGTTCAGTGCCTGCATGAGTAGCTGTCCTGCAGACATTACAAACTCTAGAGGCTAAGGAGCTGAGGTGAAGCAATCCCCTCTGGGTGCAGAGTCTCTTTACAAACAGTTGCTTAGGCTTGATTATTGCAAGGGGATTGTTTGTTCTGTTGGGAGGCAAACGGTTCAGTTACACAAAGGCTGAAACAACTGAAAGATTGAAGGTCTGAGGAGTAGACTTAGGTTAGGTGGCTTGAGAGCAGCATTACATTCAATTGCTTTGTGTTTTAAATAGCACTTGATCAAGAGGAACAAGGTTTCAATTGATTACTGTGTCAGGACATGGTGCAGGAGGCTACTGTGGACATTAACTCTTTATGCAGAGTTGGACTGAATTGATAAAAGAGATTGGAACTGCACAGAGAGGAGCAGACTTGATGTCTCTTCTCACTCCCAGTGAAACCCCCTGTGCTGGGCCGGGTTCTCAGAGGGCAAGAACTGTGAGGTGTGCAGTAATCTCGCAAAGGGAAAGGCAGAAAGATGAAACAGAAGGATCAGCAGTTTAGCAAGTAGCCAATCCCCTAATCCTGCAACACACAGACACTTAAAGTCACCTTGTGATAACTAGCCTGCATAAGGTCAAGTGTATGTTCTGTCTTTCCGTGATAGGGGCATAGTGCCCTTCCCTCTCATCAAGCAGATGGACAGGCTCAACATTCCTCACTAAAACCCTCCCCAAAGCAGAACCATGCTGACATGCAGAATTTATAATGCATGCATGATTTTTGTTGTATTTTCATCAGCAACATCTGCTGCAAATCAAAACTATATGTTTACCAATGTGTGTAGGTAATGAAGTATAGAAAAGGAAGACATTGATAAGTTTATAGATGTATACAGGATTTTTTTTAAACATAAATACATGGCTACATGCAAAGAATTGAAATTCTTTTGGAATATCAACAGATTGTGATAACCTTGCCTAGGGTTAAAAACAGAAATTATTAACCCTGAAAATTAAACTCATCTGAACCACGCAATCATTTCTCACCATAGAGTTCTTTTGATATTTTAATGGATGTTACACAGAAATAATAAGGAGATGCTACCAAATGATGCTCTGTAACTGTATGTCCTTGCTCTAGCTAGGTGGTCTGCTTTCTCTGAAACCACTGAAATAGGAGAGGTGTCTCATTAATTTAAAAAATTGTGTTTGTGTATAAATAATTTTATGGCAAAGTGACACTTTAAGGTTGATGCCTTTTAAAAATTAAGGGATAATAATCCTTTACATTTTTCCAGAAACTGTTAGGTAATGATATGCAGTAACTAGATCACATGCTGCTCATAACAGTCATTTCACTGCTAAATTCTCAGATCACATTCTCAGAAGAATTTACAGACTAAGAAAGTCAATTTAGTTTCGGTTTCGTTTCTCTGTTTTTTAAAATTTGGTCTATATCATAGAAAATATAATATTAATCCCTGTAAATTTTAGAAGTGTAGATGTAATTAATGAAATTGCTCAGATTTTTATTTATGTTTATTCTCAAAAGGCTCCCTAGAAGGGATGCCTGTATATTACTCTGGGAGTGTAGACGTGTCTATAGCTAAGGTTATCCAGCATTGCTTATTCTGGGACACAGGTTTTCAACCTTCTGTCACCTTCTAAAAGCTAAATAATTTGGTCTAAAATTTCACACAGAAACCACTTGAGAATCAAGGCAAAGGAAAACAAGCTGTCTTTAAAAAATCTGACAGACTTTTCATTGAAGCAAACCCTTGAAATCTGGTGAAGAATAAATCTAATACAATTTTTCTGAATTTTTTTTTCTCTGAAAGTAAAACATACTAAACATTTAGCTCACAATTGTTTAGCTGAGATTCAGAAGATGTCATCCTAGGATGGCAATAATCAGTGGAGGGAGTAAAAAATAGCTTTGCAATCCAGACTGAAAGAGAACAGACTTTGGCTTTTTCAGTTATCTGACTGGAAGAGTCCCATGGGAGATTGTCCTGGAGAGGAGACCAGATCAGTTGCTTTTCAGGGATGAACTCCTCCACCTTTAAGATGGTCCCACCCTAATGAGCCAGAAATCCAGCAAAGGCAACAAGAGGCTGGTACAGATGAACAAGAAGCTCCTGACAAAACTCAAAGGAAAAATGTAAGAGGTGGAAGCAGTGACAAGTAGCCTGACAATAACATGGAGACGCTGTCCGAGCATTCATGGAGGGGCTTAGGAAAGTGAAAGCCCTTGTGAATTTGAACCTGGAGAGGAATGTGGAAGGCAAGAAGAAGAGCTTTTCTATGTGTATCAACAGCTGTAGACCTAATATTTCTGGGTGTGAGAGATTTTAGCCTGTTAGAAGCTGCTAACTTTCTCCCAAGGAAAATTTATCAAGAAAGCTTCTTCTCAAAACAGTCTTAGCAAACAACTACCTTTTCTCAAAACAATCTTTCTCCAGGTAGTTTTGCTTTTCTAGTTCTCAAAACACTTTAGCTGTTTCTCTAGTTTAACCAATGGGATTAGAGAGCTGTCATTCCTGTTCACCAATCGTGTTAAGTCTGTATCAAAACACCTTATAAAAAGGTAGTAAGAATTAGACAAAGTTTTTTTTCTATGCTCTTTACCTTCTGAAATATTTAGAGTTTCTCATCCTTTTTTTGTGTCCTACAACAACAAACAGCAAAGGGAAGATGAGGGAAAAAATGGACCCACTGCTCAAAGGAGAAAGGGACTTGGTGACAAAGGACATGGAACAAGATGAGGTACTGAAGGCCTCAAGGACCAAGTTGGGGAACATCTGAACAAACCCAACATGTACGGGTTCATGGGATCTGACAGGATGTACTAAAAAGTGCAGAGGGAGCTGGCCAATGTCACTGTGAGGCCAGTGTTGATAATATGTGAAAGGTCATGGAAACTGGAAGAGGATCCTGACAACAAGAATAATGTAATTATCAATTTTGTCTTTCAGAAGGGCAAGAAGGATTGGGGAACTACAGGTCTGTCAGCCTCACCTCAGTCCCTAAAAAGAAAGTAATGGAATAAATTATCCCAGAAATCATTTCCAAATACAGAAAGATGATTTGGAGTAGTCAGTTTGGATTGATGAAGATAAGGACAGTCTTGACCAACATGATAGCCTTCTGCACTAAGACTAGTTCAGTGGATGAGGATGAAGCTGTATGATATTTATCTTGACTTCATTGAGGCTTTTGACAGAGTCTCTAGTAACACCCTCATGAAAAAATAGATAAAGTGTAGGCTGTGTTAAGTGGGCAGTGAAGTGGAAGGAAAATTGACTGAACTGTGAGGCCCAGAGGGTTCTCAGTCAGAGCACAATGTCCAGCTGGAGGCCAGTCACTAGTGGTGTCTGGTATGGGTAATGTTGGGGCCCACAGTGTTTAACATCTTCTTTAATGACCTGGATTATGGGATGTCACACTTTCAGTGACAGCAGGAAACACACATCCCATCATCCCATCAGTTTCAGTATTCCCTCCAGATGTCCCTTTGCTGTCATGCAGGTTGTGTTCCAGGTGTGTGGTATTGAGCACAATCTCATCCTTCCCTTCTCGACTCTTCCTTGTATGCTTGTGAAATCAAGCTCCAAAATGTAGGAGATTAATTACTTAAAGGTTAATAATTAGCAAACTGGAGGGGTTTGCACAATGTCAGTTCTACCCCTCACATGTATGCATAATGACGTTGTCTTTTATTATGTGGACATTTTTCCTGCACAGTTCTTCCATTCAGTATGAAGGATGGACACATCTCATGGAGTAAGTAGCTGTTGACTATTTACTGCCTTCATAATTATTCCATATGCAGGGCTATATATTGATTTACTGTCTATTCCTATTACAAACTTTCTTTTCGAGAGTTTTCACCTAGGAATGTTTTGCAGTCTCCATTGTAACATTGTCCAGAATCTTCTTCATGGGAGAAGTTACGTTGGAATCTAGGTCTCCAAGTCAGATTTAAGCATTTTAACATCTAGGCAAAGCTTCTGTTGTTGCTTCCACTGCAACAAGCCAGAATCTCAAAGAAAGCAATCCTCATTACACATTATTTTCAGGACAAAGGCAGCCTTTTCCCTAAATGACCCTGTGTGGGTAAAATTGCTTATTATCACACAGATAAAGACCATCTTCACAAGGACAGCAGGATAGTACCATAGAACCATACTCGCAATGGAAGATAAATCACAGCTGCACACCAGCCTTAATTATAGTATCTCCTAAGCCTTTGAGTTCTGCAGGGTATTTTCTCTGCCACAGATACCTGGATGATGACATCCCTTTAGGCAGCAATTTGTTCTTTACAGACCAACAGAAGTCTTTGGGCCTGCAATTAGCTTCCTTTATTAAGCTCTCTGTACACTTCTTATGTATGTTTTAATTTCCACTTTCTTTAGGTTCCTTACATTAGCTCCAGCAAGTGAATTGCACATTTAACAGGTCCCACTTCAAACTGAAATACCTGCCACAGAATTGTGTTTTAAGGAAAAACAACACATCTCTGCACCCACAGTATTTTCTGCAAATTTCAGTTTATGGACAGCAAAGTTGCTGTTCAGATGAACCCCATGCTTTTTATTTGAAGATTTTCCACCAGCCACCCCACAGTCACAGCACAACTCCACTTCCAGGAGATAGGAACATACGACCTTCCCATTCAGATCATATGGGCCCTGTCTCCTGGCCATCCCAGTGTGCAATTTTGGGACTAGCTTTTAACATCTGGTTACAGATGTAAATATGTGGTAAGGATTTCTTTTCTATTCTTACGTAAAAATAGATGTTGTTTTTCTGGGTTTATTGCAGATCAGGAGAAGAGTCCTTTTGAATGTAACAGTGAATACACTTGCTTCTTGAAGACTTCTAACCTTCATTATGCATTAAGCCAGACCCTTTCCTTCAAAATGAACAACAACACACAAGCAAGATAGGATTTAACTGTTAATAGTTTAGCTTTATTTCAACTGCTTGACTCACACCCTTGGCAGAGTAATGAGCTACTAGAAAATTAGATGATGAAAGAACCAATACATGAAAGTGAATTCTGAAGTGCACCATGCATTAGCCCATGCACTGTCGGTTTTACTCCCTCAGTTTGACTGTGCTTTGTTTCTGCTCCTGGGATCCTGGCTAGTCTACTATATCTACATGGCTCTTTTTATACTCTAGTTCTCGCTGTTCTTTGTTTTTAAAGGTCTGCTGTAAAGACTCTCTATTTTGCATTCCTCATTTTGCTGTGGATTTTTTTTTTTTTGATTCACTGCTTTCTTTCCTTATGCTGTAACATGCTGTAACCCACATTTCTTCTCTCCATCTCGCAGGATCCTTGAGACGAATGTGGTGCTACCATTTCCATACATATAAAAAAATTAAATCTTTACTTTGAACTATAAGCACATTGACTGCCTGCCTGAACTTTTCTTTATATCTGGACTTTTCCCTCGCCCTTCACCTGCTGTTCTTGTTCCTCAGCCTCTTCCCTGCTTTGGCCCTTGGAAGTACCTCAAGTCTGCACAAGACAATCACTCCTAGAGTGGGACAACCCACAGGATGGGTAGTTAGCTGAAGATGGCAGGGACCATAGCAGAGGAAAACCATAGAAGACGGTCCAGAAGAGTGGAGATGAACTCTGCAGTAGGGAGAGGTTTGTGTTTCTCCCTGTTTCTCCTTGAGGATACGCCTCACCCAGCCAGCAAGGTGCTGCTACACCTGCTGCGGCCAGGGCATGCTGAGCACAGCTTTTACCTGCTTCACCCTGTGCATGGGCACAGAGTTGGACATTGCTGGTGGACTCCTCAAAAGCAGTCCACAAAAGCAGAACTGATCATTTGCATGACATTTTAAAGAGTGCTAAAGTTCTGCAGAAGAGCATGAAATTTTCCAGGCAACCCCTGCTCCTGCCTGGGCTGGAAGGACAATAATGAAGACTTTGAAAGGCCTTTAGGTCTTGGATGCTGAGCACAAATGCAAGACTAAAAGACTTGCTAAAAGAAATCTTTCTCATCTGTTAAAAAGACTCCAGTACCCCTGGGTAAGCTACGGTAGGATTTCCTTATCACAAAATTCATTGATCCTCAACTGTCTAGATTAAATTTAGTATTTCCTAAAAGGTTCATTACCCTCTTTACAGAGGAAGAGCAATCTTCTGTGATCTTTTGTGTATCAGGTCACCACTACCATGTCCTCTTCCCCTATTTTTTTCTGTGACAAAACAAAAGCCAACCTACAAAGATTTCTTCTTCTACAAAGATGGACACATTTTTCTGACCAGGTTTTGTTGCCCATTTTTCTATGGATTCTCTCCATGTGGTATCTTTCCCAAGGTGCAGTGCCCAAAATTGCATCCAGTAGGTCAATCAAGGCTTTTTCAGTGCCAAACAGAGCAGAATTTACCCCTTTTATGGAAAACATGCCCAGAATGGAAGATGTCCTTATTTAATATGCAAGAGTATTGCACCTTAGCCATCTACTCTGATTGACCAGGGGTCAGACCAGGGGCACCTTTAGGCAGGGCTGAGGATTTGATAGAGCAACTTGTTCATGTCCCTGGTACAGATGGAAACACGGAAGGTTCCCAAGGAAAAGGATCCGTATCTGCCTGACTCAGCAGTGTCAGGCTGGACACGCTGTCTGCTAGGAGCCCTGGTTGAGGGAAGGGTGTGTCTGGAAATAAAACGTGAGAAAATGCGGCATGGTTGGTGGGTGCTGGGCAGCGTGGGACATTCAATCAATTAATCATGGTGGCAACGCAGCTTAAATTCAGGGGCCAGGGTGATGTTCGGCTGGATGTTGGACCGAATTGTCTTGGAGGTCCTTTCCAAGACCTTTTAACGCTTTTCCACCTTTTTCCACGTTTTAACAATTCTATGATTCTAAGGGGGCATTTAGTAAGTCAAGACACTACAGGAAATTGGGAAGAGCTAGTGGGCATACTTCCACTGTTTCACCTCTTGGAGACCATAATGGAAGGGAATATTTTGCTGAACGCTCACTTTTTGCGGGGAAAAGAAAAAAAAAAAGTTATGTGCCTCGGGTGAGCTGATTTGAAAATTTGTGGATGCAGGCGCGTGAAGAAAGCGGAAAAGCCGTTCCCCAGCAACCGGAGGTGACATCCCGCGCCGGGAGGCCTTTAAAAGGCTCCCTGAGAACTTCCCCGCTGGCGCAGGCCGGTGCCTCTCCGAGCAAACCGGGGCGAGAACTCAGGTGACCCCTTCCGAGCCGCAGAGCTGCCGCGCGGGAGCCGGCACCTCCCGGCATCTCCGGAGCGGGGGCAGCGGCAGGGAATCGCGCCCACCAGATGGGCGGGCAAGAGCCTTCCGAGGGCTGTGGAGCTGCGCTCGCCGCACGCCCGCCGCGCCGAGGGGAGCCCGGCGGTGGCGGTGTGGGAGGCGGTGTCGGAGGCGGTGCCGGGGCGGTGCCCGGGGCGGGCCGGGCGCTCCGTGCGGGAGCAGCTGTCACTGTCAGCGAGCCGGCGAACCGGGATCCCGGCTGCGCGCAGGGGGAATCCCCCAGCCTCGCCCCCGCAGCCAATCGCCGCGCCGCATGCAAATCGCGGCCGCGCCCGGACCAATGGGAAGGCGGAAGGGCGGGGAGGCGGCCCCCCCGTTGGACGGCGCGGAGGGCGGCGGGGGCCAATGAGGCGGTGAGGCGGGCGGGGCGCGCCCCGGAGGCGGGGACATGCAAATTTAGTTTGAAAAGAGGGCGGGAAATCCGAGTTTCGCGGGAGGCCCTTGGCGCGTAACCCGTCTCCTTTCCCTTCATTCATTGTCAGCAGCCGCCGCTTCCTGGAGCCATTTTCCAGCCGGCCCCACACAGCGGGAGCGGCCCCGCTCCATCCGCCGCATCTGCCCGCCCCGCCGCCTCCGTCCCCCCCCGGCGCCCTGCATCCTGCAGCCGGGGCCCCCCCGGCACCCGCAGCCCCCAGTATTTTGCGCGGGGCCTCGGCATCGAGGAGGAAAGGAGCTGGGAAGGCCGGGGGGGGAGGAGGGACGGGGGGGAGGAGGAGACGCGGCTGCGGGGACAGACCCGGAGGGAAGGATGAGAAGGGGACTCCAGCCTTCGGCCCCGGCAGCAGCGCCGCCGCCCGCGCCGTCCACGGACTCCAGAGCAGCCCCCGCCGGCTTCCCGGCCCGCTTTGCCGCCGGCACCTTCATCCAGATCCGCAGCACCGGCGCGGCGGCGGGGGCGCCCTGTGTTGTCTCCTCCTCCGCCGCCGCCGCTTCCCAGGCTCCCGGTGCCTTTGGCCCGGCGGCGGATGGGGGCCAGCCCGCTGGCAGCTCGCTGTACTGCACCCCCCACGGACCCGCCGGCAGGACGGCGCTGCTGCAGCCCGCTCTCGGTGGAGGCCGCCCCCCGGTAATTTTGTGTTTTCCTCCCGTCCCCGCGGGGAGGGTGAAGGGGACGGGGGGGGATCCCGCTGCCGGCCGGACCCGGGGGGCGGGCGGGGTGTGGAGGGGAGGGCAGGAAAGGCGGAGGTTGCGCTTTGTTGCAATAAACTTTCCTGCCTCCTTCCCAACCCCCGCTGCCGGGTCTTATTGAAAAGGAGAGGAGGAAAAAAAAAAAAAAGCGGGGGGGACAAAATAATAATCCCCCGCCACGTCCCGCCTCACGGGTGCAAAGAGCGAGCAGCCGGCGGCGGGGAAGGACCCCGGTTCCCCCGGGGCGGGGGGCCGGGCCGGGCCGTGCCGTGCCGTGCCCCGCCGTCCTCTCCGCTTCACCCCCGGAGCCGCCGGTGACGTCTGGCACACGTGCGCGGAGGCCGCGGCTGTGACTGGGAGCCGGGGCGGGCGGGGAGGGGGACGCCGCTTCCTCCTCCTCCTCCTCCTCCTCCTCCTCCCTCTGGCCTGGGACAGCCCGACCGCCGGCCGGCTGCCCCCGGCCCCCGCCGCTCTCCGAAATGCCCCTGCAGCAGGTCAGTGACTCGTGGGGCGGCGGCGAGCACCAACCCTCCTCTGCCCCCGCTTTAGAATT
>WAAE01021851.1:0-18211 GCA_013400495.1 Nicator chloris
ATGTAATAGAGTTAGTTCTCTTGATTGAACCCGGGGTCAGATTTTGTGCAGTGTTTTTAGCGTGGCAAGTGTGACACTTCCCCTTTTTTGCCTTAGACATCTCAGTGTGTACGTGTCGTTCATTCGTGTCGTATTGCGACAGTCACTGGTGCCTGAGGCTACCCAGGGGTGTCTGTGCTCCCTCCACGCACCCACACAACCCTGACACTAAACCCCTCCATGCCCATGCGTCCTCGTGCCCGTGTCACCACGTGTGTCACCTGTGGAGGAGCAGGACTGTCCCCTTGTTCCCTCACCTCCATGGATCCTCCCTGCTTCCCAGCTCTGGGCATCCTTTGCTTTTCTACCACATTTCCTTTCCCTCCTTCCTTTCTTTCTCCAGGCAAAACCTCCCCACCAGGATGTCTTCCTGCCCCCATAAATCTCCTGCCAGGGCTTAAATGGTGGCATTGAAGAAGGATCTTTTTTTGTGCAAATGTCAATAAATGCCACTGGAACAACATGGGAAATGATCCTGAAAATGCAGGAGCAGAAAGGAGAGAAATAAATGGCAGCCAAAGGGGAAAGAGAGGGAAACGCTGGGATTTGAGGCTGCCAAACAATGCATTTAAATAATTCAATTTTAGAGAAGAGAAGAGAAGAGAAGAGAAGAGAAGAGAAGAGAAGAGAAGAGAAGAGAAGAGAGAAGAGAAGAGAAGAGAAGAGAAGAGAAGAGAAGAGAAGAGAAGAGAAGAGAAGAGAAGAGAAGAGAAGAGAAGAGAAGAGAAGAGAAGAGAAGAGAAGAGAAGAGGAAAAACCCAACTTGTATAGCAAGCCCATAAATAACCTTGGAGAGCAGGAGTCTGGGAATGCAGGATGGGATGGGCCTTCTCCTCTTTGCATGAGTCTCCATTAAAATTCCAAGAAAAAAATACATATTTTGATAGATTCATCTGTAATTTCACTTTTAATTCCTGAAATCCTCCCAGAGCCATGACCATGTCACCTTGCCAGCCTGAGCTCTTGGATGTCTCCCCCCCTTGGATGCTCTGTGCAAGGCTCCCAGGAGAATTAGAAGCTGAGGGCATCTGGAGCCCTTCCATTCCATGGGCAGATCCCTCTGGAGTGACTGGGACTGGAGCCTTGTTAGCCAGTGGTCCCCAGCTTCCTGGAACAAGTGGAATTTTGTGGAAGTAGAGGCATCCTTAGAGAGCTGCACCTCCAGTGGGTTGGGGACACAGCCCTGAGGTATGTGGCAATCTCATCCCCTTCGGAACAAACACTTCTCCCAGAAGTGATGGACTTTTGGCTCAGCTCCCAGTTCTTGCCCCATGGTGATGGTGGCTGACAGCTGGGGGTGTCTCTGGGAATAAGGAACTTGGATTTGCCAATGCCTCTGGGAAAAAGCCTGTCCCTCCTGCCAAGACCTGGCTATAAATCCCTGTTTTTGTCAAAGGTGTTGGGAAAAAATGGATCAAAATATTGATCCCTCATCACATTTACTGGTGAGGGCAGACCTGGTCCTGCACCAGCCGAATTCTCTGGGAAGGAAAACAAAGATCATGGAATCTCCCAAGCTGGAAGCGATCAACAGAGATCATCCAGTCCAACCCCTGGCCCTGCCCAGGACACCCCAACAATCCCACCCTGTGCCTGGGAGTGTTGTCCAAACACTCCTGCAGCCTTGGAATTGTGACCATTCCCTGGGGAGCTGGATGTCAAAGCCTCAAGTGGAAAACCAAGCAGGAATATCCCCAAATGGGACGAGGAGCTGGAGAGGGGTGTGTTGGATCAGCATTGCCAGGGAAGCTACTGATTCATCTTAAAGCCAATGGACACCTGGACACCCTTTGGGCACCTGTGGCTGGGCACTGTCCACTATGCTCTCTGCTCTGCTCCAGAGCCACCCATGTCCTCCTCGGAGCAGCATCTCTCAGCTTCCAGCCCAGGGCCCACAGGGGTGGCCGGGGTGTCCCAGGCCAGGCAGGAGGGAGTGGGAACCCCTGCTGATGGGATCCTGGGGGGGACAGGCAGTGGCTGGGAGGAGGAGGCTGGGAGAGCCAAGCCATGCCCAGCCTCATGCAGAGCATTCCCTGAAGAGACCAAAAGGCTTTGAAACTTGGAAAAGCCACATTTGATGGGAATGCAGAGAGAGGCCTCCCTTTCAAAGGAGAGAACTCAAAGCAAGCAGGGAACAGAAGAACGAGCTGCTCCCGCTGCCCACCGCAGCTCCAAGGGCACAGCCTTGCTCCCACACTTGGATTCAATTAACTCCAGGACTTGCAGAGCTGTGAAAAACTCTGCCAAAGCACCTCCACCTGCGCCTGTGGAGGGTCCCAGTCCCCATACTCATAGCACCTCAGTGCACCCTGAGCCCTCTCTGCAGGGCCCACCTGGGCTCTGGAAAAACACAGAACAGCTCCATGGGAGTGGCCTCAGGTGAGGAGCACGAAGGTGACACCTGGACAGCCACCTCCTGTCCTCAAGCACTCTGTCACACGGAGCCTTAGCCCAGCACATCACACACGACATTCCCAGGGGCCTTTAAATAGGTGACACTGGGTCATGGATCTGAGAAACACCAAAGTGGGAGGGAATGTTTAATTATCTGGTTAATGATGCTGGGAATCTTGATCTGCAGAGGAGGGCAAGCTTGGCAGCTCCTCTCTTCAGCCACTCCAGCCCTGCACGGGTTTGTGTTAATCATAGGATTTTGGGTCTGCTTTTGTCCCCATTCCCACTCCAATGGATTCCTCACCACATCCTTGGGAGCTCAGGGATGTGTGGGTCTCGCAGGTCCCTGAGAGCCAAACCTGCATCCCACAGGTCCCTGAGAGCCAAACCTCTGTCACATAGGTGCCCAGGAGCTGAACGTGTGTTCCATGGATCTGTGGGAGCTGAACACAGCCTGACTGTGGCAGGATCTCTCCTTGAGCAGATGCTGGGCTCAGATGCCGGGTTCTATGGGCTGGGGAGAGCCTATTCCTGGGGAGGACAAAGTGCCATTTCCTGATTTATTCCTGGCTGGAGTGGGGCTGCCAAGTCCTTTCTGGAGGTTGATGCAGAGGGCAGAGGGATTAACCAACAAACAGCTGTAGTGCCTTCATCCTAAAATACTCCCTGACAGGGGATCCTGCTCCTACAGCCAAGCTCAGTACAGATCTCCCAATTTATTGTTCCTTTTTAAAGCGCCTGTGCTGGGAAATGTCACTTGGCTCTGCTGAGGGGACAGAACATCCTGATTTAGGTCCCCACTGCTGGGAAGAGAAGGGGCCCTGCCCATCCCTCGATCCCTGCTGGCCACAGGTGCAGCTTGGATGGGTTCCTGGAATCGATCCCAAGTGGAGCTGGAATTGTGATGAGAGGGAAGGGCTGAGGTGGAGGGTGGGATCTTCCCATGCTCAGAGGGGTTATGGGTGGGGCAGAGCCATGTTTCTGCTACAGGGATTGGGCTTGCATCATTTCCAGCACAACCCAGTGGTCACCTTTCAAAGCCCTTCCACACCAGTGCCCCTGGGTTTGCTGTGGGATCAGAGCCCTGACCCCAACCAATACAGCCCAGTGACCCCACAGTTGGGTTTGGGGACAGCCAGGCACCTTCCCCCCAAAGAGAAAAGGTCCCAGCAGCTGGGGCTTGGACCCCAGCCCCAGCCAGACACTTCAGGGCACTTTCCTGGCTCCGGGAGGGTTTCACAGCAATGGAAGTGAAGGAGAAGAGACCATCCCTGTCACACTGTCCTACCAAACCCAGATCAAGGTGTGCCACCACAGCCTGTCCTTAAAGTGCACAGCCTGGAGTTTGGTCTCCAGTTAGTCTGGAGTGAGTCTGGAGTCAGATTTCAGCACACGTTTGCTGGGTTCCAAATGTTGATTCCTGTCTTTTCTTCCCTCCTCATTTCCTCCTGGCTCTGAAGCAGGTCCCTGTCACTGAAGGGGGAGGTGTGGAAGGTGGGGTGAGCAATTGGGGTCCTGCAGGAAGGTCCTTCCCCACAGCCACCCAAGAGGATCAGCTTTTCAGGGAGAAGAAAACAGTGATGTCCCTGTGCTTTCTGTGCACTTTCCTCACCCTTAGGCGAGTGAGCCTGGACTCACTTTTCTTCCAAACCCCTCCAACACTTGGATTTCAGGGTTAATTACTGCTTTTCCTTCAGCAGCATTAATAAGGTTCTTCGTGGGGAATGTTACAGTCCTACTTTCCTGGGAGCATCTCTGGAATATCAAACCCTGATGGTTGGTCATGGTTGGTGTGACCACAGCCTGGACTGGTGGCTCTGGGGCAGCCTGGGAGCAGATGGGAATGTCGTGGGGAGGCTGGGCTGGGCCAGGCTGGATGGGACATGACTCTGGTTCTCCTGGAGCATCTGGCCTGCAGTTGGCAGACACAACACTCAGCAATTTTCCTGGAGCTGAGGAAAGAAAAACGACGGAGCAAAAAACAGTCCCGATCCCCCGGGAGTGTTGTTCATTAAAAGACAACGTGTTTTATGGCTCACATGTCTTTCCCTTGCTGCTCTCCCCCGAGCAGGACTCAGCCAGACAATAAGTGAGGCTCCAGGAACCCGCCAAAGCATCTCTGGAGCCATTACAGCCTCTGTCAGCAGCTCCATCAGTCCCACCCCGGGACCACCCCAAGTGTGGGATCCCCCCATCCTCCCCTCGCTGCTGACCCTGTCCCATCGCAGCCATGGGGAATATGAGCTCACTGATTAGAAATCAATGGGATTTCAGCTCACACCTGAGCCTGCTGCATGGGAGGCTGCTCCCTACCCTGCGTGGCCTCTCCGTGCCCGCTCAGCAGATTCCGGCAGCTGTGGCACATGGAGCTGCTGAGGAGGTGACCCTGAGGAAAATTCCCACTTGGGAAAGGAAAGCCTCCAGCCCCCAGGGATGGCATCTTTCCAAGTCTCCCCCATGGGTCATGATCTGCTGAGCCCCAAAGTCCCCCAGTCCTTGCAGGGATGCGCTGGTCCATCATCAGGGACTTTTCAGGTACAGGGAAAATGAGCAGGACCAGGGAAGAAGATCGCTGTCATGCAGTACAAAGGTGCAGGGTGCTGTTGGCAGTCCAGAAGGTGGGAATGCACAGCCTGGTATGGATGACATCTTTGGGATGTGACAACCACCAGCTCACCACCGTCACCCTGCTCTGCTGTCTTCACAGAGGCTCCTCCAATCCCCAGCGACGCTGTTGGAAGAACCAGGGAGTAGATCTGTCCTCTCCAAACCACTCCTCCTCCTCCTGCCACACAGAAAACTCACCTGTTCCAACCCCACTGTCATTGCTGAGCTCTGGGAAGACCGAAACCATTCTGTGCTCACCTCATGCACCTTTGGACATCTCCTGCCTTCTCCTCCAGCCCTCTCCATCCTGCAGCTTGGAGGCCAAGCTGGAACATCCAGGATAAATCCAGACCCTCCACAGGGTTTTTCCCACCTCTGCATGGACCAAGAAGGCTTCCAGCAGCTCATTCCCACCTCCCAGCTCCAATTTTTCAGCACCATCTTCATGTTTCCTGCTCAGAGGTGGCACCTGGCCTCCAGATCCAGCATGGGAAAAGTCTGCCTGATTCTGGACTTGCTCCACTCCAACTGGATTTGCATTCCAGGCTAACAATGTGCCAATTGCCTCTGCAACAGATTGCCCCCAAACTCTCCCAGCTGGCCAGTTGATTCCTGTGCCTGGTTGCAGGAACACTCTTGAGCTGCTGCAAACCCTTCTTTAAATATGTTTTGAATGTTTCTATTGCATCTCACATCCCACGGCTGGGCTAGGTAATCTAAAATACATCTGAAAACCCGAGCCATGATCATTACTGAACATTGGAGAGCATCATTGGAGGATTAAATCCATATTTCTGTATGGAAACAGAGGCTGGATGCCCAGCACGAGGCTGCACCACACATATGGAGAGATGCTCACCAAGGACATGTCCGGCTCCCATCCCACTTGGAGCATCAGTTTGGGTTTCTGCTGCTCTTCCCCTCAGGAGGATCCCAAAGCACTTTCTCCCAGCGTGTGCAGCTACCACTTCCCCACAGAAATGCAGATTTCTGCTCCCAGACTTGGTGGCTCCACCAGCGGTTCAGACAGGAGAGGGAGGCAGAGTGGGAGATATTTCTGGAATCAGCCCTGCTCAGCCACATCCATCAGCTCAGTTCCCAACCCCTTTAGGTACTGGAAGGCTTCTGGAAGGTTCTCCACTTAAATACCCAGGTGCTGGCTTATGAATTTATCCTGTGGCTTCTCAGAGCTCACTCCAAGAGGTCAGTCTCCTGTTATTTTGTGTCCAAGGGAACAGCCTTAGAGCCTTTGCGGATTCACTCTGGGATCACCTCTGGTTCTTGCTGATCTCGCTCCCCTTCCTGACTCCGCTTCCATCTCACCTTTGCTCAAGAAGCTGATTTAGTCTGGTTTGTCCATCTGGAGAAGGGAAGGATCCAGGGGGAACTTAGAGCTCCTTCTAGTTCCTAAAGGGGCTCCAAAAGAGCTGGAGAGGGACTTTGGACAAGGGCCTGGAGGGACAAGACAAAAGGAATGGCTTCCCACTGCCAGAGGGCAGGGTTAGATGGAATTGTTCAGCCCAGTGTTTTTACCTGCAGGATTCCTCATCTGTGTTACCAGCGTGGCTTTGTCTGTGGGCTCTGAATTAAGGGTGTCCAGGAAAACCCTGTTAATCCCAAAAGCTGGAGGGAAAGCTCATCCCTCACTGGTGAACTCATCCGGAGGCAGCTCTGCTGGTACCTGGTGGGTGAAAAAGCCAAAAGGGATGGAAAAATATGGAGACCTAAACCTTGGCACTCCGATTCAGAGCAATTCCTGTGATTTGGAGGGGAGGCTTGGACTTGTTGGCTGAATCAAGGGCATGGCATGAGGAGCAGCAGAGCCAGGGAAGTGAGCCCGGCTTTGCAAGGGAGAATTAATTCCTGGAGCACCACAAAGTTTGGTTTAAAATTCCCAGGAGCCCGAGTGAAGGCTGGAACTGGTTATTTATCAATCCCTTCCAAGGGGAGCCCTGCCCAGCTGCTGCCAGTCATGTCCTGGCAGTGGGGACACCAGCGAGGGACCCTGTGGCATGAGGGTAGCCTGGGGTTGGCACCCTGACTGCTCTGCAGGGGAGCCATCCCTCGTCCTGGAAGGAGGCCCAGGGAGCTTTGGGATGCAGCCACCCCTCTCCATGGATCCAGGCTGGCTGCTGGTGGGAGCTCTGCTGGGCCAGGCAGCACTGGCACTGCCAGCTCCAAGCTGGCACCTGCTGAAGGATGGGGAGTGTTGCAGTGCACCCCCACACTTTAACAGGTGTTTCCATATTAGGAGAGTGTAAACTTCACCCCTGAACTTTTAAGGAAGAAGAACCAGAAACTTCTATGCTCTTCTCACCATAATTGGCCTGGTGCCAGCACAAAGGAACCTGTTGGGCCTTTGAGCTGTACCTCAAGACCTGTAGCTGTTTCTATTGGGCAGCATGCCAAAACCCCCTCCTTGATAGTTGAATACTTAAGAGAAAGCACAGAGTTTCTTGAAGCTTTTCGAGGTGTCTTAGCAGGTGCAAGGGACCTCCCTGCACTGTGCATGGCTTCTCTTTTGTTTTGTATAGTTTGATATTTTTGCTTTAATTAAAACCTTTTTGGTTTTTCAAAACACCTCAAATCAGCTGTCTCACTAATTATTCATAAGCCATTTCTGGGAGGCTGCTGGTCAGCCCTCAGAGTGTGATGAACCCTCATGGGGCTAATAACACGCTGGCCTCACACAGAAATTCATCAGGGGAGAGCCGGTGCCTTTGAAATGGAATGAACTGAAAAATCAGCTGGAACCTGGAGTCTCCACAGGGGAATGTGGCCAGGAAAACAACAAAACCAAGGGAGAGATGAGAGTGGAAAAGGCTTCAACAGCTTAATTTGCCGTTGTGACACCACTCCATGTTTCGGGAAAGCAGGAGCAGAGCGGAGCCTCCGGCTCTGCCGTGCAGGTCAAGGAAAATTTCAGGGCATATCTCAGAGGGAGAAAATTTAAGGGATGAAATAACTGGAAAAAGAGAGACAAAGAAAATAAAATCCCAAGGGCTTTGGGTTTATTGGGCTGATAATGGCCCCAAATTCTTCCAGTCTTTGAGGGATGTGGCAGCCCAGTGCCAAGGCTGTGTGGCCTGTGCCTTGTGTCCCATGCAATGCCAGGTGTGCCATGATGTGCCATGTGTCTTGTCTGTGCCATGTGTCCCATGATGTGCCATGTGTCCCATGCCATGACATGTGTGCTATGCTGAGGGTGAGTGTCCCATTCCATGCCATGTGTCCTGTGCCAAGGTTGTGTGTCCTGTGCCATGTGTCCCATGATGTGCCATGTGTCCCATGCCATGCCATGTGTCCTGTGCTGTGTCATGTGTCCCATGCCGTGTCGTGTCCCATGCCATGCTGTGTGTCCTGTGCTGTGCCATGACCTCGTGCTCCTTCCCATCTCCTACCCCCAAGCAGGTTCAGCTCCACCCCATCCCCACTCCATGCCCACCTCAGAGCCCCAGGCAGCTGGATGGAGCTGGGAAAACAGGCAGGAGGCAGGAAATCCCCTTGGCATCATGCACAGGACTGGGCACAGATGCCACATGTGCCCCCACTCCCCAGTGCCACATGTGCCCCAAAGGTGACCACAATTCCTCACCTACAGCTGCCAGTGCTGTCGAGTTTCCCCACTCCTGTCTCCACTGCCACATTCCAGCTCATTAATTTCCATCCAGAGGCTCTACAGGGACCTGAGGAACTTGGGGATGATTTTTCTTCCTGGTTTTCAAGCCTGAGCTCGTGTGAGAAGAACCATGCGCAGGCCCCAGTCCCCTCGTGCTGACCCCACTGCTTTGGGCCCTGATTCTCAAAGAATGTTCCCAATTTGTCACTGGCCCCTGTCATCTTCCAGCCAGGATCCACTTGAAGGGACAGGAAGCAGAGCCAAAACAAACACAGTGTGTGGGATCTACTCCGGGAATGCCGGAGCTGCCCCCACAGCCCTGTGGTGAGCCCATCCATCCTTCCTGACAGGGCAGTTCCAAGGCAGCCTTTGGAGACAAATATCCTGGGAAATACCCCCCAAAATTGATTCTTCCATGTTGCCACCTCCAGAATTAATGATATCATGTCTTCAGCTCTAATTGGGCAAACGGAAACACTCTTTTCCACAGGGAGCTGGGCTCTGGTAAGGAGTCATTAATCAGTGGGAGTGGGGAGTGCCGGAGCCATGTGGGTCCTACCAGGACATGTCCTGGTGCCCCTGGAATTGGGACTCCCCTGGTGTTGGTGGCTGCCAGCCCACCCCATCACCCTATAGGGACATGGCCTCATCCAGGGCAAGTAGGAGGAGATGGAACCCTGAACTGGGACAGGCCTTGGAGACCCCTAGGAAGGGGCTGGGATGGGGGGAGCAGGGAGGTGCTGGCAGCAGCCACAGGCTGATCCCTCCTCACAGGGATCCCAGGGATAATCCCCTTCCTGCCCCATTTCTTAGTCTAAACAGGGATGGATTTGCATCCCATGACTGGCATCACTGGTAAATTTTTATTTATATTTTTGAGAGGAAGCTGTGGAGAGCCCATGGAAGGCCTGGAATGCTGGTGGGCCACCTGAATCTGTCATTCCTCGCCTCTCTCCCATCACCTGGCAATTGTGGGCACCTTGGGAGCTGTACATTAGCTTTGTGCCCATCACTCTACCAGCCCACCATACCATCATCCCACTATCCCACAATCCCACCATCCCATCATCCCACTGCCCTCCCCTCCCACACCACCACGTGCCCTTCACCTGCATGACCCCTCCACCCACGAGCCCATCCCAGACTCCCCCAGACCCGATCCCATCCTCACCAAGGCCCTCTCCCCCAGTCCTCTCCCTCCCCTGGGCCAGGAGCATTAATTGGATCCTGCCATCTCATCTGGAGCTGATCAGCTCTGGCTGCCTCAGGATGTCACCGATGGAAACCAATGATTGATTTCCAGGGGCTTCTGTCACTTCCCACTAGGAGAAGTGATAACCAGGGGGTGACCCCCTGTCACCCCACAGGAGCAGCTCTCCCAGGACATCTGGGACACTCAGAGATTCCCAAGTGAACCTTGCAAGCCCTTGTCATTGGGGCTGCAGCATTAATATGAGTCCTAAAGCCTTTGGGATGTGGAACGTCACAATCTTGACCCCCAGTGCCCCTTGTGCTCCTCCTCCCCCTGTCTGGGATTCATCCTCACATTTTTGGGTGCACACACAGCCCTGAAGGATCCTGCAGGATCACGGAGATTCAAAGGCACCATTCTGGGAGTCAAACATAAATTCCGCTTTTATTAAGCAGAGTAAATGTCAGGGGTGAAACAAAGCAGAGGAGGACAGAGAGGAGGATTTCATTCCAGCTTCCCTTTCCTTTCACTCCTGCTCCCAACTCTGGCTGCCTGCACTTGTTTATTTAAAAGTCCAATAGGGAGAGCTCAGCTTGTGTCTGCTTTCCACAGGGATTTTCTGCACCATTGCCCTGAAGAACAGCAGAGAATCATGGAGTCATGGAATCCCAGGATGGTTTGGGTGGGAAGTGACCTTCAAGATCATCTCATTCCCCTGCCATGGGCAGGGACACCTTGCCCTATTCCAGGTTGTTCCAAGCCTCATGCAACCTGGCCTTGGACACTTCCAACATATCCAGTGCCAGTTTGTCTGGAGGCTGAAAACCTCGGTCACTGCTCAGGATGGACTGGCAGTGCCTTGGACCTCAATCCAAGAGGATTCCCTGCAGCTCCTGCCTGCTTCACTGGACCCAGGACGTTCCCTGGCTGACAGGAGGCCTTGGCACTGCCCAGCAGACCAGGCAAAGCCACCAGGTAAAGGCTATGCTGACAGAATCCCTCCTGGCTTCCAGGAATTCCCAGACAGGAGGGAATGATGGCAGGAGCAGCAGGATGACCCTGTGGGGATGGAGATCTGATTCCATCCTCAGCCTCCCAGGCCTGGGGCTCCAAGGAAGAACAAGGCTCTGGTTCAAAGGCCAAACCCTCCCAGGTGAGCTGGGAAGTTTGCCTTAACTTGATGAGACAGCCCCACATTTGTGTCACATTCCCGCCTGCTTTAATTGCTCCAGCATGGCTTTATTTCCACGGAGCCTGGAGCCAGCACAGGCCTTGGAGATTCTCCCAGGTATGACATACCTAGACAGGACACTCTGCAGCTCCCAACATTCCCATGGCTCCATCCGTGTCCCTCTGGGGCACAGAGATGTCCATACACAATGCTGAGAGCAGCGGAGCCACTGGAGCACCACATTTGCCAAGGCACAAATCCGGGAGAATGGGAGTTCCCGGACAATGTTTTCCCTCCTTCCAGGTTTAATTCTTCTTGTTGGAGATGTTTTATCCACACACGGCAGCAGCAGCAGGGAAATGGCTGAACAAAGAGGTTCCTTTTCTCACTCCCCGTTATCTGTGAGTTTCAGGAATGCAGCTGGATTGGACGTTGAGCAGGTGGGACCAGGAGAGGAGGCTGGACCCCTGGGAATCACTGAATGCCTCAGGTGAAGAGTTTGCTGGAGTGGCTCAGGAGCTGGGGGAACACTCAGGACACATTAAATCAATGACACCCTGCTCAGCCAGTGCCAGGAGCTCTTTCCAAAAGCAGGGATTTTTCTCCTCCTGTGTTCAGGAGAGGTGGGTTAATCCAGGCATCAAGGTTGTTGATCCCTGTGGTGCCCTGGGGTTGATTTTGGTGTTATCGCCCAGGCAGCAACACCTTCCACTGGATCACTTTGATCCAAGTCTTGTCCAACCTGAGCATTCCCACAATGGCAACTCCAGCTCCAATCCTTGCTACACCTCGTGCCCCCCAAGTCCAGATATTGCACAGCACGGATCTATGAGGCACCGGCCAAAAACCTTCTAAGCTTGTAGTTGTGGGAAACTTTTCCCTCAAAATCTTTCCTCAGGAAATGCTGTATAAGCCCAAAGTCCAGCTCTACAGCAGGTCTGTGCTTTAGGGAATCTCAGTGGATGAGGTTGGGAGGGTCCATCTTGCCGGGAGCACCTGCCTGGCAGGGGACCACCACTCTGGGTGGCTCCTCCTGGTGAATATAATCAAAATTCTTTTCAAGAGAGAGGATGGATCCAACCCCAAAATAAAACCAAAGGAAAAGGAATTGTTTTATCCTTTAGTCTTATGTCTAAACCATCCACGTTGAGGATCCCAAGTGGTTGGCAAGTTCTGTGGTGTCAGGAATGTCATGGAGGGCATGGATGGGCTGAGCAGGCACAGGCACCTCAAAGACCATCCCATCCCATGTGCAGGGACACATCCCACTACTCCAGGTTGCCCCAAGCCCTGTCCAACCTGGCCTTGGCCATGCCCAGGGATGAGGAGTCCCCAACCAAGTATCGCAGCAAGGCCCTAAGGGAAGCAAAGGCTCCTTTGTGCCTCTGAATTCCCCCTCTTCTCCCTGTCCTCCATTTCCTTGTGTCATCCTTGTAGAGCCTCCTCCGGTTATCATGGTGATCCCAAAAACACTGATCCCATGCATCCCAGCTGCTGTCCCCTGGTGACAGGGAACATGACGCTGCCCTCCCAGCCCAGCTGCAAAAGCTCCAGCCTGACAAACGTGTGCAGAAAGCATTTTGGACCAGGATCCATATCCATGGCCATGGCAGAAAGAGGAGGGGGAATGGAAGGACCTCTTGGCTGGAGATAAGGAGCCACAGAAAGCCTGCGAGCTCAAAAAGCTGCAAGCCCTCAAAATTCCCAAGGGGAGAGCAGTGCCACAAAACAATTGCTGAAAGAATGCAGCTTGATTGCAGCCAGCTGGGAGAGCCTCCAATACCGCCTGGAATGAAAGCCCGGGGTGATGGCTCCAGGGGAAGAGGAGTTATCAGCCTGGGAGCAGTGATTTATTCCATGAAGGGGATTAAGAGTCCAAAAGTTAATGGACCTAATGGAAAACAGGATGGCTGAGGACTCCAGAAAGGGGAATGTGCGTGAGAGAGGGGCATGTGGAGCTTGGCTGCAGTGCCAGGGAGCACCCAAAGGTCCTCAGCATCCACCCAGGGCTTTCTGCACCCCCTTTCTGCACCCTCTGGACTGGGATAGGCAGCAAGGAGTCCTGCAGGGATGCAGCCAGGTAAGAAACATCTCAAGGAATCAGGAGCTGCAGGTCTGGGCACTCACTGGCATCAGCAGGAATTGGCTGCTGGGCAGCTTTCATGGAAACATGGAATTTGGGTGGAAGGGACCTTTCAAGGTCACCCAGTCCAACCCTTGNATAAAAGGCCCTGGTAATTTTTAGTATTTATTGAAGTGGTTTCTCTTTAGTTCTTTTTCTTTTGGGCTTGTTGAGAATTTTGGAGCGCAGCTGCCAAAACTGAAATGTTTGACTGGTCCCAGTGACGCTTCAGTTGGCCTCTTTCCCTTCCTTTTTCTCTCTCTACACTCCAAAGGCTCTGGCTTAGGCTGTGCTCTCTCCACATCACCTCAGCTCATTCTTCCTCTGCATCCTTTGCATCCCTCTGGCTCCTCTAGGCTCCTTGGCTGCCCCTGGTGCAGCCCTTGAGCATCACCTGCATACTCAGGTGCTGCCAGATGTGCAGATTTTCCCCTTTGGATGCTTTCTCCACACAAACCCGTTTGTTCTGAGGGCATCTTCCTTAAAACTCCTCACCCAAAGCGCTATCCCTTCTCCCTGCCCAGCCCCTGGGTTCTCCTGTTCCTCCAGTGGGGGTGGAACAGGGATGGGGAGCCCTTTGCCACCCCAAGGTGAAGGAGAGGAGAAGGTCCCACACTTGGGTACAGTTCCTGAGAAAGGAGCAGAGGGGATCAAGCAGCTGGGTTTTCCACTGGGAATGGTAAGAGAAGTGTTTCAAACCTGAGTTCCTCAGAGAAAATGAACAGGGAGGGCCAGGGAAGGAAGGAATTGTGGAGAAAAAGCTGTTTCCCACTTCCTGGGAAATACAGAATCCCAAATCCAAGGCATAGTCACTTGGCTGGGACATTATCTCAGGCAGTGCTAAAGGGATCCAGAGTCTCCTTCTCCTGCCTCTTCCAGCACATTCCCGCTGATCCCTGGGCTCTCCTGGAAAACCCTGTTGCTATCCTGCTCTCCACTTCCCATCAGGACATTCCAGACAATGCTGGATCCATGCCTTTTTGCCCATTTTACAGAGGAGAAAACTGAGGCTGGACCAAAAAAATGCACCCAGAGCCTTTTCCCTGAGCCTTCATCCCACCCCTACCCACGGCCACCAGTGAATTCCCCCCATTCCAGTCTGTCCTTGTCCCTGTGCCACACGGATCCTCACAGGGATGCAGGAGGACACCGGATCCCACCATGCCCAGCCTGGCTCCTTCCCACTTCATTGTCAGCATGTGCTGGATCCACACCCCGTCTGCTCCGCCGGAATTCATGCCGGGAGCCGGGGCTGTTGCCGTGTTTAATCAAATAATGGCATTAACTCCCGATTAAATTAACCAGTGCAAATATGCTGCTGGTTTGGTTGGGAAGGAGGGGGTTGTGCCTCTCCCTTCCCCCACCCTTTTATGCTGGAAAAGACACTGGAGCACTTGTTACTGGAGAGAGGGGGGAAAAAAATCCCACAAAGAATTGCAGCATTTATGTAGATATAGAAAAAAAATAATAAATGGCAGATAATTTTTCAAAAAAAGACAAAGAAAACTCGCCTTTTTCTTGCAAGCAAGCTGCCTTCCCTCTGGGAAGAGGCTTCCAGCACTCAGCCCCAGCCTGCTGGGAAGACAAAAGGCTCTCTCGGCAGGGCAGCGGCCGGGAACGCTGAGAGAAGGCCGGGATGAGGCTGGGAGCGCAGCGAGGCTGCTCGGCAGCAGCCCCCGGTGCTGCCTGAGCCCAGCTCACATTTCAAAGCTCTTGGTTTTCTATTGAATGTCCTTTTCCCCCGTCTTTTTTTAATGCTTCCATGTATTCAAAGCAGAGTTATGATCAAAATCCGACCCAGGGCTGCAAGTGGGGGTTGAGTTGCATTTTGGCACAGATGGGGCTCATCCCTTCTGCAGGAGGCTCCTTGCCAAAAGACATCTTGGAGTGGAAGGAATTAAAAAAATCAGGGATTTTGCATTTTATGGAGCTTTATTTGTCGCGTTGAGGGAGGTGAGAGGAAGCGTGAAGGGTTTGAGTACAAAAAAATCTGGTGTGGGATTTACCTGTGACTGAAGCAGGTGAAAAGTGTTGGATGATGGATTCTTCCCAGTGAATGAAGAGACAAAGGGGAGTTTCTTCCCTGTCTGACACTTTGGGAGCAGCAGATTTTGAGGCAGGGCAGGTGAAGTAAAAAATATGGTTTGGATCTGTGTGTTTGTTCCTCCTTGGATGAGAGAGTTTGTCCCTCCTCAGAGGACTCTGCTTTGGCATCTGAGGTGAGGATGATTTGGGACAAGCACTCAAGGAAGCCTCCTGGTGGGAAACATTTCCTTGCTGCTGGAATTGTTTGTTGCAGATCCCAGGTCACACTAAACCATCACCTACATTCCTCACCGCCTTCCAGAGCATTTTGTCCTCCTGCTTATTGTCTTTGATTCCTTTTTCACCCCTTTTTGCTGCTCAAGCCCAGCATGAGCTGAATCTTCCAAAGGGATTTTTGGATGAGATGTCCCAGCCCTGCAGGAGACGAGCCCCTCACACCCCCATTCCTTTGATTTTCCAGGAAAAGGTTATGGAGAGCTGCCTGAATTCAAGGCCGTGTGCCTGCATCACTCAGGCAGAGAGGGAGGACAGGGATTCCGTGTTCCTCGGTCACTGATTAAAATGATCCGATCCTAATCAGATTTCCAAATGGGAGCTTTCAGAGGGAGCACAGACAAACGCATCCTGATGATTTGTTAATGTCGCTCCAAGACTCAGTCCGTAATTAATGGATTAATGGAAAGCACACAGAGAACAGGTTGCAGATACCATATCAGGTGCCACAGGGTGATTTCATTTATTAGGAATTCCTGGCCAGTGTTCCCAAAGCTCTGCTGGCTCTGCCATCTGACTCAGCTCCATGTGCCATCGGTGGTGGGAGGTGTCAGAACAGGCTGGTCCCCTCTCCTTGCCTATCCCAGGCTCCCTGCTCCTTGTGCCAAGGTGTGGATCCAGCTGTCCCTAAACCCTGCATCCCAAACCATCGCCTGCATCCCAAATTTCATGTTCTCTCTAGGAGAAGAGCAGAGCCTCCCTGCCAAATCCCAACAGCTCCACGTGCTTCAGAGCTCCAGGGCTGATTACCTGCTCCTGCCTCAGGGAAAAGAATGGAAATCCAAGTGCAATTTACACCAGGAATTCTCTGAACGGGCAGTTCTGGATGCACAAAAGAGGGAGTGTGACGTTGCCTGCTCCTCACGTCCCCAACCGGCGTGGCTGTGTGGCCTTAGGGTGTGGAGAGGGGACAGATGGTGAAACCTCAGAGCATCCCTGCTCCCACCCTGAGATGATCCTTCCTGCTGTCACCTCCATCCCATGTGGATTCAGCCATCAGGGAGGGGCCACCACAAAACTCTTTCCATAGTCCTTCTGTGACAGGGCCACCAAATGCTGGTTCCAAGGGCCCAGGGGAGGGTCAGGAAAGCTCATCCCAGCTGCAGCATTCATTGGATAACTTTTCCATGGGGATTTTCTTGCAGTTCTGTGTTAAAACCATGGCTTGGGACACGAGAACAGAGCATCTGAATTCCTGGTTTGAGCACCAGTTGAACTCAGATCAGGAATTTGGTTATCCCTGGGTGTCCAGACTACTGGAATTTGATGGGAAAACTGCCCCTGAGCCTGGTCAAAGTCTGTCACATAACCACAAACTGCCCTGGGACAGCACAGCCTGTGAGGATCATCCATGTGGGAGCTGAAACACAGGGAATCCACTTGAGCAGATCCCAAACAAGGGAAGGTGAAGAAGAAAGGAGATAACAGATCTGATAAGAGATCCCAGGCAATTCATTACTCCTGGTAATTGTCCTTTGTCGTGGGTATTCCTTCCTTGTTGTGCCCTTTATCCTATGTATTCCTTTCTTTTTTCCCCCTCTTTCACATGTGTTCCTCCACTTCTACAGAGGAAAAGAAATTCCAAACGTTTGCAGCAGAGAGCACTGGATTAAGGGATGTGCCCTGATCAGGCTGGATAAGGCAGCTCAGCAAGGACAGGGAAGCACAGGGAAAAGGCAGAGGTTTGGGAGGATGCCTGTGGCATCCCTTCGCTTTCCAGAGCTGCTGAGGGCATGGGGAAGGAATCACGGAATAATTTGGGTTGTAAGAGACCTTTCAAGGCCACCTGGTCCAACCCCTTCAACCAGACTAGGTTGCTCCAAGCCCCGTCCAACCTGGCCTTGAGCACTTCCAGGGATGGGGCTTCGACCTCAGGAATGAAAAAGCAGGGAGAAGGGGAGATTTTTCCAGGGAAGTCTTCCAAAAAACCTGCTCCCTGCCAGGACTCTGTGCATTCCAACCTGGCTGTGCAATGAAAACAGGTTGGCAAAATACGAGTGGAAGGAGCTGATCCAATGCATGGGTGCTAAAGGCTATGGGAATCTATTCCTAATAAAGTGCCAGAGGATGTGGGCAGAGGGAGGGAGCAGGAGCAGGGATGGAGGGAATGCAGCCATGGGAGCACATCCTGCATGCTTGAGTTCCCAGCTGGGATTAAATTCCCAAGTCTGACATGGTGCTGGAGACATCTGGCTAGCTCAGTCACCCAAGCGTTCATGCCATGAAGGGCCACTCCTGTGCTCTCGGGCTAGGGTAGTGGTGGAGCGGCTCCCCCTATAACATGGCAGCAGGGCTGTTCTCAATGGCTGTCAGTTGTGCCACCTCTTGGGTCGCAGCAAAGGATAGAGAGAGTCTTCTCATGTGTGTCTCAGGTTTATTGACCCCAAGGGTGGCATGGCGAAGATTGAAAAGCCCACGCTTACAGCATCTTTTAAACAGGGGGGCAGAAGGGGGGAAGATACAATTCTTTAACCAGTCAGGGATACCATGGGGAGGGGAGTGAGGAGGGACCCCTGATCTGACACCCTATAGGAAAGGCAAGGGGAGTGGAAAGGGTCACGTGCACCAACCAGACATGGAGTAAAAGGGGAAAACCCAGGCGGAGTTTAGGATGGACAGAGATCCCTCTAGAAAAGGGGTAAGGATCTTCACGGGATTGACAACAGGTGATGTCTTGGTTTGAAAGACAGGTGTCTGCTAGGGAAAGGGCACACCCTCCCCCCTACTTGGGATGGACAATTCAAACTC
>WAAE01021853.1:0-24145 GCA_013400495.1 Nicator chloris
TGACCAACTGAGCTAATCTCAGTTCAGTTATGATAAAGTCTCATTTTTTGCTGATCAGTTGTCTCACAACTGAAGTCCCTAAGCTTTGGTTTCAGCTGCATTTTGTAGTCACTTTTTTTGGGTGTTGGCAGAAGAGTGATGTGTGCTTTCTCTGTGCTCAATGCAAATAATAGTCAGCAGAGCATAGAGAGATTTCACTAACCAGCCACTGCTTGCATGCTTTAGGTTTGCTTAGTAGCTCTGTAAATTTGGTCTCCATTGACTACAGTGAGAGCATGTCTTTAATGTGAAGCTCAATCTCGTACTTAGTATCTCATCCTTAGAGTCTCAGCTATTCATTAAAGTAAATAAAAAGCCATTGTCCTACCATAAAAGGAAATGTGATTTAGGTCTTTGGACATGTACATATGCCATAATGCACGTGATGGGGGTTTCTGTAGTAGGAATCTTTGAGACTTCGCGTCTGTCCAGTAATGCTCAGTATCCTTAGGTAAAAGGCATACAGAGCGGAACATCCATGACCAGTCTTGAGTTCTCTCATTTCTCTTGTAGCAGTCAGGTGAAAATTACTGAACATCTATCCTCCTAATCTCTTTGGAGACTTCAAAACCCTTTCTTTTGTCAAGTTCCTGAAGAAATCTTCATCATCTTAAAACTGGCATTGGATTCACTAAGCCAAAGGGGGAGAGGGAAGAAAGAAAGTATACTGGAAATATTGCCTTGTATTGAGTGCTGTGCCTGAGAGTAGTCTCTGAACTGTTACCCCTACTTAGTTTGCATTAGATGGTGAATACAGTCTGAGTTTCTGTCTGTGATAGAGTCATATCACAGGCAAGTACTTTGTTTTTCCTTCCTGGAAATTCTTGAGTATTTGTTCCAAGGAACAATGACTTAAACTAGCAATTCAAGTTGCTATTAGAATAAGGCCAGTTTCTGGCTTAAATATTGAAGAGATACACACAGCAGTGACATTTGTACTAGTGACTTAATGTCACCTATTTCCAACTGGGATGAAATCACCCTGCTTTTCGGAAGGCATTGGAGCTATCTGCTGTATTTGTCAGTATTTCAGGTGGTAAACCCTACATCTGTTGCTTATTTAGATAGAAACTGGATGAAGACCAATAGTAGTTCCAAGTGAGATCCTTAAGGAGAATACGAAAAACTTTGTGCTGCAGGATAGTGCTTGACCAGAAGCAGAGGCTGAGGAGGTGCAGGTGACTTGGCACAAACCTTTGTATCATTCTACATCAGACCCTAGAAAGTGTCTGAAAAAAACCTTGAAGAAATTTGGAATATGTCCTATGCATGAGAACTGGCTATAGTACTGTGTTGCTATTTAGCACCATCATTCAAATTATAATTTCTTCGTTGATGTACTTCTTTTTCCAGCTTTAAGTAGAGATCTCTCCTCTGTCCTCACAGTAAGGGATTCAGAGAAGGAAACAGGGAATCCTTATGCAGAGTTCCACCTCAGTTGGGATGCAGTGGTGCTCAGATGGCCAGCTCCTGCCAGGTCAGTGGTATGTCAGTCATGCAGTGTGTCACATTGCCTGTATTGACCTCAGGAAGAGCATCATCTTCTGAATCCAGGAACTGATACTCTGCTGTATTTCTGGGAGAGAGAGAGAGAGGAGGAAAAAAAAAAAAAGTAATATTTAGGCATCCTTTCAGAGACTTCTGTCTTGCAGTGTAATGGTTTAGTAGTGAGATTATGTTTTTCAAAGTCTTGAAAATGTTCAAGTATTTTGAATTCTGAACACCTGTTCAGACATGCCTTTCTCCTTAATTACGGGGATTCTGGACTCCTTGATGAGAATATTGTAAACAGCATAAATTCTTGCCCTGTTTCAGTAGGAATCAGGTAGATTACATGGCCTGTCAGTAAGGTGGAACCATTAAATGAGCCTGAGTAGGCTTTTTGTTGTAACATCCACAGTGGCAGATGTTGATAAGCTATTCACTACATAAAAGATTTGTCCGTTTGTGCTTATATTCTCCTTAAATTAGATGCTGGTGAATAGAAACTCAGTGGAAGCAAGAGATGCTTTGCAATATCTAGTCTTGGTGAAAAATAGCATGTATTGTGCTCAGGTAAGCAAAGGCCTCTTTGTTGCCAGTGCTTCTCTCAAGAAGCTGGAAGTTCAAACTCCAGGATCTTTCTGTTACTGTTCAAAATTCATCTGCGTTATTTGTTGTATGAACTCTTGACTTCAGCACTCCAGTAGCAAGTACATGACCTGACAGTCAAGCTCCAGAAATGGAATGACTGAAGTGATGCGGTCTTGATAGGATTTTGCTTCCAAAGATTAAACAGTATCATAAAACTGGTCAGACCTTCCATAGGTGGGCCACTGTGGATATTCCATAGTGGCTGTGTTCCACTTGAAGATAAAGAATAAGAGAATGAATTTTCTATTAAAAACTCCAGGGGAAACAGTGTGTTCCGTCATCTCTGTGTATTAGGCACGTTTCTAGGTGTATTTTTTGATTATTTTACTCCAGTGGTGGAGTTTAGGTCATATTTACATCTTTTCACCAAATTTCCTCTAAAATGGAGTCAATTCTAAAATACAAAAATCCCCATTTTCTCTGTAATGAAGTTGTCCAACTCTGCTTGCAATGGGCAGAAGTTGCTACTGATTTCCTCTTACCCACTACACATTAACAGCTCCCAGTGAACCCATGGTTCCAGCACCACGGTCAGCTGCCCCAAGTGACATGTTTTGGGACCTGGCAGGCAGCTGTTGGCTGCGTAAGTACCATGGACAGCGACTGCTCAAACAAGTCATGCATGATGACTTTTCAAAGACTACAACTGCTTTTAGAAATGCTTACCCTTTGGGATGGAAGAGGGTTTCCATGTGGACAGCCAGAATGCATCTGGACCTTCTTCAGGATCCTGAGTTAGCTGATGCATGTACATCTGCTCAATTATTCAGCAATTGTTACTTTTTCCCGAGGGATCTCACGTTACTTTCTCTATATCTGAGATTGGTCTTTTGTGATTGACCAGATATTCTGTGACTTTAACACCAGCATGTCTTTCCACTCCATCCCAGAAGAATAGTCCTTGTTTTCTCTAATTCAGTGGAGAAACTTCAGTTGTTAAAACTTTGCCCAGAGTCTCTCTGACTCTTCAGTGTCTATTCTGTGTGTCTATTTCCTGTGTTGAGTTTCAGGGGGATAGAGAAATACTCAATAATATAAATTCCATGTGCACTAGTGTATTTTTTGAAATCCCTCTTCCTTTTATGAAGTGAAAACTAGTTTTCTGCAATTCGTGTTTATTTTATGGTCTAGTTAAGTATCTTATTTTTTTTCTGTTCATTTCCAAATGAACGGATAGACTGTAGTTGGCCATTCCAAAAGGTGGGTGATCTTAATGAAAAAGCTATTTAAGAGGATAATGTATTTCATCTTTCTACATTAGGTGCTAATTTGATTTTGTTCTTCTGTTGCCAAGAGACTATCAAACACAGCATTCATATAAGATTGCTGATAGATTCAATTGGAAAACTAGAAAGATAAATAGTTATGGTGATAGCAGCTTAGTTTTTAAGCATTAAAAAGATGAAATATTCACTACTTCGTTTTTTTAAACATATGATTGATAATTCCATGCCTGCAGCTATTAAAATTTTGAAGGGAGAGGAAGAAAAACCTTATGATAAAAAGACTTCCTTTTAACAGGAGCGCTTTTATATTAGTTACTAGTTATGTTTTATTTATGTTTTGATACCTTTTTGAGTTTCCTTAAAGTTAATGAGAGACAAATGTAAAGCGCTTTTTTTTTTTATTTCATCATTGGTGCTGCTAAACTTTGCTCTGTGTCTGTGTATAATCATAGTGATGTCCAAATCCGTGTGCCTGTAGACCAAGAAAAGTGCCTAAATTTGAGTGTCATGTTGTACATCCTCTGCTTAATTTTATTTTGTCCTTCAGTCCCTCCATCTCCACTAGTCACCCACTGAAAGCTACATTTACCACCAAAGACTACTTCTTCTGTACACCTGCGTTCATCCTTCTTCAGGTCATCCACCTGTCTTCATGATGCATGCCTTTGTTCCATGTTTTCATGTGTTCACATCTTCCCATCTACCCTTTTTTTACTGAACATGATGCTTCACCTTCCTTATACTTTCTTGCTTTGTATTTTACCTGCAATTCAGCCAAAATCAGAATTTTGAGATGAACCATCTTTCAGCACATCAGTTGCTAAACAATCACTAGGTAACAGTGGGCTGACCTTTTTTTATTCTGGTATAAAACAACCCGTTCTTATTTTAGATTAGCCTACTTTTGAAAGGCTGTGTTTGAAAGTAAGTTCACATAGTGCTGTCATCCTTTGTATAACTCTGAGCCCAGTTTCCAAACGTAAAACTGTGTGGGAATAACTTGTTCTTCAAATTCACAGGCTTTCTAACTCCACAGGAAATATTAAGTTTAGGTAGGCATTCATTAAGGGATTCAAAGTCTTCTAGGTTTCTGTTCTCTTTGCTGGGATTGCAATAAAAATTTTAATGTCTCATATTTTTTATCTTTTATGCTCTTTCTATTCCAAGGCATCAAGTTTTCTTTCTTTGCATCTTGAGCTCCCTGTCGTTTTTTTCCCTTCATTTCTACTGAAATGGAAAACTTATTTTCTTATGTCTGTCCATATTTGGGAGACAAATGGATCAGACCTTTTCATATCTCTCTGGAAAATAGTCTGGAGAGGTCTATTTTTTATTGTGTCTGAGTTTGATGAGAGAGGAGCTGATGGAGAGAAGTAGACCTTTATTTCTTTTATAATTCCCTGGACAGTGATCTTGAGAGTGCTGTAGCAATATTGCTTCTGGTAACTGTACTAGAGTATCAGCCATATAAGGCTTTGATTGCTTCCAGGGTTTTTTTAAATGCTTAAGTAGAGTTCTCAGAACATATTTTACTGCTACATTTCTTTGCAGTGTATTTTGTATTCATACAAAAATACACATGGATATGTTATTGTATCTACACAACTGTAATTCTAGGATTATGTATTAGATTAATAATTCTTATTCTATGCTAATTTCTGACTCTAACTGAAGAGAGGGTCCTTGATCTGTTTCCCTGTAACAGAAGGGTGTAAACTTAACTATCTGGTGCAGTCTTTCAAACCTCTGCTAGTTTAATGTGTAATATGTTTCTCAGCTATAATTTTCTATAATATGTTAATCTAGTGAATATATTTCACAGCAATTGAAATAATTAAAATGCTGATGTATGTTTTAAACGCTTCATGACCATGAATTGATATAGAATTAATTTGTTTTTATATAGGGGATGTCCTACTTTGGTGCAAGCATTACCAGGTCCTAGTACACAAGTTACTGCTGGGAGCAACCACACAGCTATTCTCTTAATGGATGGCCAGGTTTTCACATTTGGAAGTTTCTCAGTAAGGAAATGTTACTTGCTTATGGGAATAAGCTCGTAGTTAATGTGTTGTTCAGAGACCTTTCAACACTGCTTATACTTGCTGTTATAGAACTGTGCATGACTTCTGCATGTCTTCAATGCCTGTTACGTTTGAAAATGTAGCCTTTAATATTGTTCTGGTTAGAAGAGTATAATGCCAGGAATTCTTGGGGTTTTTTAATATGTAAATGAAGATAGTGATTTAAAAGTGTTATTCTATAAGGTGCACTACTTTTGTCAAACTCTTACTATTTCAAGCTTGGTTCTAAGTAAATGTTGCCTATTCTGTTACCTATCTCCATGCAATAAAAAAAAGTGTCCTGATTTCTTTCACAGAAACAGCAGTGAGTTGCAGAAGTTCTGCCTACTCTTGAGGGGAGGGTTTATTGCTCAGTATAACACAGCACAACTCCAGTAGTCGTTAATATCCACATGGTGTATATTTTCCCATGTCTGTGTGGAATCCTTTATTATAGTCACTAAATAAGCATGTAAACTTTGTTTACTTCCCTCTGAACCTCCGTGTGTTTGCAAAGATGCCCCTCACAGTAATCTCTGCAGAGTCATCTGTTGTTTGCACATTCCCTCTGATGTTTTTATTGGGATCTTATTTGCAAAAGCTAGAATATAGGTATTGAGATATTTTTACGTGCTTTAAAAACTATCTACTGCCGAACACAACAGAAGAGAAATTTCACCCTTTGAAATCTTTTTACCAAAAAAGAAAAATTAAAAAAAGGGAAGTCTGAAATTCTGGAAGCAGAAAGTCATAGTTTGAATTAAAAGTGAGTAATATTTCATTGTTTTTCAGACTTTAAGCAAGATCTTTGGTGTCTGTGTTCCTGTCAAAGCCGATACAGACATGTAAAGGTTTAAGTTTTGCTGTCTTGCAGTGAAACTTGGCCTCTGAAAAACCAAGTTCACGCTCAGAAATGGGATATAAAAGCTTGACAGTTGACGGAGGGTTTTTTCTGCTTTCTCTGAAAGAAAAAATAAGTTTAGGCCATATTTAGACCACTTGGTTTTTTGTGTCTGGTTTTAGTAATGTAATGCTTGAAAGTTTACTGAAGGCTTCATGAAGTCAAGACAAAATCAAAACAAAGCATGTTAATTTAGAATGTCTTCACTAGGTTTAGTTACTTATATTGTTAAGAAGAAAGAAAGATGAGTAACATACTGAACAGAAAACATTTGCTATATATACATTTTTCTTTTCTCTAAGCATTTTAACTTCATTGGCATGCAATGCATTTTCTGTGCCTGAGAGAGGTATAGATGGAGCTTGAGCAGGTTTCTGGCTGCAGTTTTCTCTACATACTTCGGTGCAGTATAAGACCTGTTGGTCCATCTTAATAACTAGTTGTACGTAGAGGTAAGGCCCTAGATCTCCAGATAAGTGTTAATGGGCATGTGCAGAAGTGCTTGCTGAGCACTTTATGCTTTTTTTTAGTTCAAGTTTGATGTGCTAATTGATTTCTAGGTACTTTTAAGAGGTATTTGCTCTATAAAACTTAGGCCATATCAGTTCAGAATTTAATGGAACTTGGACTGTCTATCTGAATATGTATGAATCTATCTGAATATAGATTTTTTTTTCTTATGAATCTATTCCTTGTTTAGCATTGACATTAATCAGATATTGAACATTGTAGGAAAATAACACTTTTATATTTGATTCTGAAGATGGAAAGGAGGGTTATCCATCATAGAGAGTTTGAGTTGTATTTAACAAAGACTTTACTGAAAAACCTAACTGAAAAGGGACAAGTATATATGTCAATAACTAGTTCCTTGTAGTTAAATGTGTAACACTTCACTTGGAGCAGCCATTGCATTTTGAAGGTAGTTTTGTGGTAAATTCTCTCTTCCAGCTTACCAGTTTTGTGTGATAAAACGATTGAAGTAATTTATCCATCTTTGAGACTTACTGTCACTTGCTGATTCTTGCATTCTTTCTACAGAAAGGTCAGCTTGGTAGGCCAATTCTGGATATGCCCTACTGGAATGCAAAACCAGCACCCATGCCTAACATAGGCTCCAAATACGGGCGCAAAGCTACATGGATTGGAGCGAGCGGAGACCAGACTTTTCTCCGGATCGATGAAGCTCTCATCAATTCTCATGTGCTTGCTACATCAGAGATATTTGCAAGCAGGCATATAATAGGCAAGAACTCTTCTGTATTCTTTTAAATGCTTATAGAAGTACTGGAGAAGAAAGTGGGTTCAGTTGTGTAAACAACAGAGGAGCAACAAGTCAAAAACATGGATGGAGGGAATGAAAAATACTTTGGCCTTCTAGTTTTACTGCATATGGTTATCCTTTCTTTAGAAAGATGGTTTTTATTAAAAATAATAATGTAAAAGTCTAACCTTCACTTGCATTTAAATCTTACTACCATTTATTTTTTTGTTGTAGCAGTATATCTATTCTTCCCTAGTGTATTATGTGGCATTTTCTAAGCATTTGTGAGTGGAGTCTTCATGTTTGTTTGCTCTTTTTGCTCCCTGATCTAGGTTTGGTACCAGCTTCAATATCAGAACCTCCTCCTTTTAAATGTCTTCTGATAAACAAAGTAGATGGCAGTTGCAAAACATTCAATGATTCTGAGCAGGAAGACCTTCAGGGTTCTGGTGTGTGTCTGGATCCTGTCTATGATGTTATTTGGAGGCAAGTGTGGATTATAGCTATTAAAATAGTAATATATAAATGCTTTTCAAAATATTTTGCAAGGCTGGAGATTTGATTATACTTATTTTCCCCATAAATGAAAAACAATTTTTAGTCTTCCATAAATACTTTTCACATTTTTTAGATGATTTGTTCAAGTAAGCCCAAAACAAACATGTTCTCTTGCTTGCTTTTTTAAATTTTGTTTTCTTTTTTGCATCATTCTCATTCCAGTCTCATAATATTTTGGGGATTCAAATCTGTTTTGTTGCTTTACTCTCTTTATTCCCTATCCTCCATCTACTTAGCACTTGACTGAATAACTTCCTTGCCATATTCAGCTGCCATGTGTGTGTGTCTTGAATTGTTGTCAGGCATTACTGGCTAAGACCACTAGAGAAGGAGTGGAGGAATGGTATTCTTAGTTCTGACATTTTGGGAAGTCAAAATAAAGGGGTTTATTTAGATGGCATAGACATTCAGACCAATTGTATTTATTTCAGTCTTTGGAATGTAGTCTTTCAGCAAGTGTAGATAATAAGCCTTTGTTCCAACACAGAATCATAACACTTAATTCTTCTATAAAAATTTAAAAGCTATGTTAGCTGGGATTTGGAGAGAAATCTGAACTTCCATCTGAGTTCAAGAGCTTGGTGATGTTTAAATTGTTTGAAGACAAAACATGTTAGAGTGATGCAGGGAACCAGCTAGCCAGCATTCATCTGGAAAAGATGGTATCTCATAGGATCATGTCTTTAAAAGCTACTTGCATCCTACTTTGGATGTCTTGATCCAAAATTGAGATTCAAGAACTTAACAACCAATTAACATTGAAGCATGTGTTTGCAAGGCACATTTCTGCATGACATAGGAAGTACCTTGGGTGGTTGTAGCTCTGCATTTTGCCCATCTGCAGGATGGTTTGAATCTCCTTGGTTCAGTACTTACTTAAATTATGCTGAGATTAGAAATAAGGGTAGCACCCACATACCTTAGAGCTCTATATTTTAGCATATTTAAATCCACTGAACGAGTCAATTTGTGAAGTAAACCAGTTATCAGTGGCCATGGGAACGCAGCAAGTTTCAGGGGAGGCAAGGTAATGATACTCAACTTGAAGACAATAAAATGGTTATTCAGACTGAGGAAGTACAAAGTCACATGTTAGATATTATGGATAAACATGAATTGAGGTATTTCACTGTCTTGCAGTATTTTGGGGACTGTAGAACTAAATCTAGAGCTTAAATACTTAAGAGTGGATTTTTTGAGACTACAGATTTATTTCTCTGTTATAGCCCATTCTTGTTCAATAGAAAATACTATAGCAGTCTGAAGAAGAGACGTTAATAAATACAGCTATTAGTTGTTAAATACTTGGTATATTATTATTTCTGGACATTTTAATTCATGACTATTTAAATGATGGATTCAGTTTCTTGTACACAGACAGCATTCTGATGACATGAAGCTTAAACATTTCTTCAGAGCTTTGTGACTTAATCTTTTGGTGAAATTCAGGTGGATGTAGAATGTCACGTGTGTCTAAATTTGAACATTGCTAACTTGTTAAAATCCTGAATACATATGGTGCCTGTTAGTATTTTTAGTTAAAACTATTTCTTTCTCCATTAGATTTTTAAAAGTGTACCAAATGAAAATTCCTTTTGTGCTTCTTCAGAACACTCCCATAGACTTATGTCTTTTTTACTGTTTCTTCCTTTTCATAGTGGTTTCAAAGATTTCATTTTCTATGTGTTAATCTATATTATAGAAAGTCTTTGTATTCCCTTGTTTATGCTACCCTTGTTTATAATCCCTTAAAAACTCATGAGGCAACGTTACCCATTTAAAAAAGCCCAAACAAAATACGTCGGATTCTCCAACATTTTTTTCTCTTATTTGAAGGTAAGCCTTTCTTTCGCTTGGCATCTTGAAAATTTTTGAGCACATCTGCCATTCTATTTAGTACTTTGCTAGTTGCTTCATACTTCTTAATAGATAATACTGTTTTAACATTTGTTAGCTTTGAGAAATGTCTTAACATCTTCTGAAATTTCTAAACCCATAATATGACTGTTTGACTTAAAGTATAATAATGTTTTTGTACATTATCATTTGCTGAAGTGTTACGGTAGTAAAGTTTTCATGTATTTGCAATAGTGATGCTCAATTGCAAGAGTTTATACCAGCAGATCTACATTTTACATTAAATATCTTAAAAATTTAATTACTGCTTAGGTTTTATATTTTTTCAGTAGATGCAAGGTTTTGTTCATTCTGTTTTCTCTTGCTCTAGGTTCCGCCCGAATGCCAGGGAGCTGTGGAGTTACAACGCAGTAGTTGCTGATTCCAGGCTCCCCTCGGCTCCAGACATGCAATCCCGGTGCAGTATTTTGAGTCCAGAACTTGCTCTGCCAACAGGTTCCAAAGCTCTAACCACCAGATCCCATGCAGCTTTGCATATTCTAGGTATGCATTTATCGTTTACACGTCAGAACCTTAGGTGAAATAAAGTAACGTAACTAAATGTATAAACAAATCATAATCTAAAAAGTTCCTGATTTTTTTCAGTTAAAATTTTACTCTGTAGTCTTTCACCATTGCTCTTAACTCTTATAATTTTGCTGATGTAGTTAACTTCTGCCATCTTAAGGATGTTAGAAGATTTTAGCGTTCTAGTGGAACTTGCTGTTAGATGCCAGCATAATAAAGGAAGTGGCCTTCCTAGATGATCTTTTTGGACAGTCTGCAGAATAAAGTCAGTACTCATAACCTGTAATCTCAAAAAGAACCCCACCCAAACATGAGGAAAGTGCTCTTCAATAAGTTATTTTTATTTTAAAGTAAATGTAGTGTATAAAATTAAAGTAGAATCTTTGCAGTTTTGTATAATGGGTCACTAAGAAAATCATGATTTTCTTTTGCTTTTTTTGAAGTCTAAAAATGCAAAAAATTAATTCCACTGTGTTCATGTATAAACTGGTCATATGCAATGTACCCACTAGTTCAAAGTACAGCTTTGGAAGTGATTTTAACTCACTTGTCCACTGATTTTGATAAGTCATCTGTTCCATGACCTGCTCACTTCATTGTGTGCTAGATGTGGTAACTTCCAACTTGAACAGTGCTTTTTTATATCTGAGTCAAAGTAAGGCATGTTAGGTACCCATGTGTATGAAACAAACCACCTTTTGTGAAGACTTTCAAAGCTGCTTATAATTCAGTTTCTACTTCAACTCTTTTTGGGTAATATTGTAAGTGTGAAAAGCACCAAATTGTTACCTGCAATTTATTTGCCATTGGAAAAGTTGCAAAGTAGGTTTAGTCTCATTTGTTTGTTATTCTGGATAAAAAATTAGATGAAGTTGATCTTCAATAGCAAACCTTGAGATTCTGCAGCAATGACCCTTGACCTAATCAAAAGTATAAAGCTACTCAGTAGCATGAGTGTGGTTTAGGGATAAAACAGATTGCTTTGATTTTGTTAACTAGTATTCATTTCCATTTCAATGATTATAATCAACAGTGAGAAAATTTGGGTTCTGTTTGGTTTTGCTTTCTTTTAGGTTGCCTTGATACTTTGGCTGCTATGCAGGACTTAAAAATGGGTGTTGCAAATACAGAAGAAGAGACTCAAGCAGTAATGAAAGTTTATTCTAAAGAAGACTATAGTGTGGTTAACAGATTTGAAAGTATGTACTCACTAAAATTTTATAGCACAAGCTGCTCAGCTTGCAGAACAAAAGACTAAGATTAATTGTATTTTTGTTGGGGTTTTTTTTCTGCAGGTCATGGAGGAGGCTGGGGTTATTCAGCTCACTCAGTAGAAGCCATCCGTTTCTGTGCTGATACGGATATATTGCTAGGTGGTCTTGGTCTTTTTGGTGGTAGAGGTGAATACACTGCTAAAATAAAGGTAGGAGTTTTTGTTTTGTTTTAAGCAATATTATGTCTCAAAATCACAACTTCAGTAATGCTATCTAAAACCATGATTAGTTTTATTTCTGGATGAATGAGTGGTTTACTATATGTGGAAAGCATTGTGCAGGCACAGTGGATGAAGTAGAGAGCTGAGAATTACCATTCTTACTTTGCATGAATTGGCCCATTCTTACGTTCACTAAATGCTGTGCTATCTTCCAGCAGCAGAACACTGGTGTTGTGGGCTTCAGGTTAAAATCTCATCCTGTGTGATGCATGAGGAGATGTTCTCAAAAGCAGAAAAAGAGTCCTTATCAGGAGCCATTGCTTTCCACTTTCCTTGCCACTTCTTTCTCAGACTGTTGTCTGGATGGCTTCTGGGCTAGGATTCTTCAAACTGAGAGCAAATGGCACCAAATACAATTAACTCTGTGCCAAATGTAGGCATGATTACAGGTGGAGTATGTGTGCTAATTATTTTAAAATAAATAAATCTGGCTTTGGATAAATAAACCTCACAGAAACACACACTGTGGTGTCAGAGCTCTGTTTTTGGGTCAGTGTTCTCTGCTCCTACGTTTAATAAGGATTTTGGTAAAAGATGATGTTCTATCTGAGATTTCTATTAGATGTTTGCATATTCAAAACATGTTGTTGTTGTTGTTACTTGTCATTTTATGGATTCTTCAGTCTTCTTCCTCTGTTTTCAGATGAATAGGTATTGAGGTTTGTTCTAGGGAAATGGATGTCACACTTAGCAGTAACGTTTGCATAAGTCAACAGGAAATCCAAAATAAGTAGTTGCACTTTATTCTAGTTTAACATAATGACTGAGAATTGCAAATGGCTAGGTACAGCCAAGAAATGTAACATTAGTCGTGCCTTTTAAATACCAGAGTTAATAAGGTTATGATAATCTTCTAATACTGTATTTTCAGGTTGTTTAGGATTAGCTTATAGCCAAGATAAGATTTGCCAGTCCTGCCAGAAATAAGCTGTGTATTAAATAGGTGTTTGCAAGAGAAGTCATAGACATGTATTGTGGTCCTTTCTCAAAATCATCAAACTGTAGAAATTATTTTTAAATGAGAAAACAAAGTTCTCTTAGGTATCATGTTTTGTCCCAGTCACCGACTGTTTATAACACTGTTGACTGGTTCTGCTAAACTTCCCTTTCCAGAGAAGTTGAGTATATCTTAATGTTTATATAGTGCATTTCAGTCAGTGATGGAAAACCTGCAACTCCTGCCCAGCTTTGCCTTTTTTAAATGCTCTGCTTTTGTCTTGTTTGCACTTAAAAATATATTTGGGCATAAGACTGGGATATCAATGTCAATTGCTATTTCTTAAGAGTTAATGCCTGACTTCCAAATAGGGGATTAATATCCCTGTCAGTGATATTAAGTAGTAGTTATTTTTGGGAAGGAAGAGTAGTATATGATTTCCAGAATGCCAGACAGAATAAGTGGTATTATGAGATTTCTAACACCTAAGACATAATTTTACCTTTTTTCTTACTTCACCAGTTGTTTGAATTGGGTCCAGATGGGGGAGACCATGAGACAGATGGAGACCTCCTTGCTGAGACAGATGTCTTAGCATATGACTGTGCTGCCAGGTAAGATGTTTACCTTGCATATTTATACTTGCTTCTTGATCTTTATTTTTACTTCACTGTACACATTTTAATATCAGCTGAGATGGTCTACATCATTAGAATTTTTTAGCAAGTGATGTAAAACACTTGAAGTGTGTAGGGAAATAGAAAACACCAAATAAATCCCCAAACCATTGTGGTATTTAAATTGAAAGAAGAAAGATAACCAAATCCTTGTTCTTGTATAAATCCAAGTCAAATCCCATCTTCCTGTGTTGAGACCACAAGACAAAATATTGCAGCAGCTCTTTTGTGCATATGGTTGGAGTTAGCCATGATGTAGCTGCTTTTTCATTCCCTGTAATGAAGTAGTTTAAATTTCAAATGATACAAGATTAATTCTTTCAGGTGTAAATCTTGCATATCAATCCCCTAAATATATATTGTATTAATTTCTTTAATACTTATTGTAATTACTAAGAATATATGTATAAGTTCTTGTAGTTTACATTTTCTGAAATCAATATTACGTAGTACTTTATAATTAATACTTTGCTTCAGTATTATGTATTAAATGTAATTGAGTTTGTGTGTTAATTTAACTTAATGTCTCCTTACTCTGGCAGTGATATGATTGTTTCTCAATTCAAATGCAACTCTAGGCATTTGTAGGTCCTTCTGAATTACTATTTTTTAATTACTACAATATTTTTGGATTAAAAACTTTTGAGTTTTGAATATAAATAGATACAACTTAATACCATTGCTTCTTAATTTCTTTTATAATTACGGTGTAATTTGTTAAAAGTTAGTGTAAAAAATAATTCACATCTAACATTTTCCAAAATTTACTTCTCCCAGAGAGAAATATGCAATGATGTTTGATGAGCCAGTACTCTTGCAAGCTGGCTGGTGGTATGTAGCCTGGGCAAGAGTGTCAGGACCTAGCAGTGATTGTGGATCTCATGGACAGGCCTCTATTACCACAGATGATGGGTATATTTTTTTTCTATATTCTTCTTTGAAAAAGAAGAGCTCTAATAAGACTTGAATAATAACTGCGTTGTTTCTCTTTCAGTGTTGTATTTCAGTTTAAAAGTTCCAAGAAGTCAAATAATGGTACAGATGTGAATGCAGGGCAGATCCCACAATTACTATACAGGTAGTACTTTAACCTCTGGAACAATTTACTGACATGTTTTGTTAAATAGAAATATTGAATTCATTATAAAAACTACAAAAAGTAAAAGACCAAAACAAAACACCAAACCCAACCCAAAACTCTGCTAAAAGTAAAAACTGGAGATTTCAAGTAAGCTTGAAAATTGTTCTTCCAGGTTGCCAACAAGTGATGGCAGTGCATCCAAAGGAAAACAGCAAACTAGTGAACCCGTCCATATTTTAAAGAGATCTTTTGCCAGAACTGTCTCGGTGGTGAGTACTATCAACAATCTTCCTGCAAGTTCATACATGATTAGGAAAGATGAAGATGTGGAAATAATGATGGTTTTGTGCTTGCTTTCTCAAGCACAAGTTAGGTACACTGATAGATAGAATATTTTATTTCTTTACTTTTTTTGAAGATTTCTTTTTGGTGTTCAACACCAAATACTTTTATTTTGCTTTCTGAGATACAACTTCGTGAAATTATTGACCACATACAATAATAATACTTGAAACAAAACTTTCTTAAATCATCAAATTTTTGTGAACTATCATGTGATTCTGTTAAGCTCTCAGATACTTTAAATGTCATGTAGTGGCCATGATCCTGCAGATCATAACTGTTTAAAAACAACGTGAAGCCTTGATAATACTTTATAACAAGAACGTATTATTTCAAAAGTAGGTAGTCTATCTACACCCTTCACTAGGTACAGCAAGTAAAATTTGCTGGAAAATCTCCATTACAGGTGAATGCAGTTGTTAGTTCTTAAATATCTGAGAGGCTTCCAAACATAATATTCTAACATATGTTTTAGATAGATTTTATCATGGTATTGCAGTGAAGTGTCCCCTGCATTCTCAGTGCTGTTTTTTATTCTCAAGCAAAATAGGATTTGTGTGTTTCATGGTAGATGGGGATAGGCATAAATGTGTATCCATAATAAACATGGATATAGATGCTATTTGTCTTTTGTCTAATACTGATGCAGTATAGGCATTTCTTGGTTTTTAACACCAAATCTGTCTCTGATATCCTTCATACCCTAAAATAGGAATGTTTTGAATCTTTGCTGAGCATTCTTCACTGGAGTTGGACAACACTGGTGCTAGGAGTTGAAGAACTTCGTGGGCTGAAGGGTTTCCAATACACTGCTACTCTTCTGGATTTAGAAAGGTTGCGTTTTGTGGGCACTTGCTGCCTGAGACTGCTGAGGGTCTACACCTGTGAAATATATCCAATATCAGGTATTCCTCTTAGTTCACTTGTTTCATACTTATTAGCAAACAATCTACAGGGCATTTATGGTTTGATCTAACTATTCATATAGAATATGATATAAAATAGATTTGCTCACAGATGGTTTTGTTGGAGCAATTAAAAGACTTGCGGTCAGAAACAGGAAATTTTTAACTGCATAACTAAGTATCCTAGTACCACATGTTTACACTGTAACCTGTGTATTTTAAAGTTAATTTCCTGCTTGACTTGTCAGTTGAGTTCTTTTGGACTACTTCTATCTATTTTTTCCCGTTTCTGTACATAGTGTTTGCTGTGGTGGTGAGCACAGTGTGAAATTGAAAGATTCTATCTGTTTTCCATGCCTGTACTTCAACAATGCTCATTAAAATGCAGTATATATTATAAAATATTAGAGAAGTGGGAGTTTTTAATGCTCAGGTTTCTTTGATAGAGTTTAAACGCCCTTTTACTGTTTTACTTTTGGAATTATCTTCTCTGAATGTAGGTTCAACAATATTGCTTACTTCCCAGTTGTTCTATTTGCATGTAAAATGTGCATTTTAACATGAAAATGTTTCATTATTGTATATTTAATGCTTTTGTTTGTGTAATCTTCTAGCTACGGCTAAGGCAGTTGTAGAAGAAACCAGCAAACTAGCAGATTGCATTGGAAAAACTAGGACCTTGCTGAGAAAAATTTTATCTGAAGGAGTTGACCATTGCATGGTGAAGTTGGACAATGATCCACAAGGATATCTCAGTCAGCCTCTCAGTCTGTTAGAAGCTGTTCTTCAAGAATGCCATAATACATTCACAGCTTGCTTCCATTCATTCTATCCAACACCAGCTCTCCAGTGGGCATGTCTTTGTGACTTGCTGAACTGTTTGGACCAGGTACATTAAAACGGCACAAGTAAATATTACAGCTTAGCTTGTCCTTTTGCTCAAATTGAAGCCAAGTGATACTTAAAACTGTTAGTAATTTTTTGCATTTATCCTGATTTGCAACTTGAGTTCTGTTGTGTTTTGTATTTTTTTTTTTTAATGACTGGGTATTGGATTTGTTTCTGGTTTTTGTTTGTTTGGAGTTTTCAAACATTGTTTTACATTTCTCTAAATGTAGTTCAGTAAGAGCCCAGGAACTTTAGCTTTTAAGTTTCTCTGTGGGACAGTGAAGAAAATTTGTGGTGCTGGTAACGTTCAGCACCCGCTTTTTCAGTGTTGAGGCTGTGCCTTATATGTGCTTACTCTTACTGCATGTTGCCTAAGAGCATCCATGTGGTATTTTTTATCACTGATACTTGAGTAATTCCTCATTAATAAACATTAGAACAGTGCTCTGATCCAGCCAACTACATGAGAAGCAGCTGGAAATACTATTGTATAATCAACAACTTTCTTCTTTTGCTTATTGTGAATGAACATCCCACATCTGAACAGTGTAGTTGGTTGCTTGCATTGCTTGTGGTGAGATGTAAACAGTTTGCTGCTTTTCATGAAAATTTATTCAGCATATGCAGTTTCAAGGAAGAATCTGTTCTTTAATGTATTACTCTAATTAAGTTGTTTAATTAGAATTGTTAATTATAAGAAATGTCTTGTGTTCAAAGGATACCATAATTTCAAAAGTAATATTAGACGGCTTTATTATTTTAAAATATGCTGACCAATAAATTTTAATTACTCTAGTTTTGAAGATCTAAATTCCAGCTTAGGAGAGAAGATAATGTAAAATTCATAGGAAAGCTTTCTCTAAATTATTTTTATTAATTACAATAAAGCCGGAAAGTTCCTCTCAAAAGTAGTTTCTCTGTTGTTTCAGTGCAGCAGTGCCACTCCATTAATTTCTTTTTGTGTCGTTAGGATATCCAGGAAGCCAACTTCAAGACCTCCAGTAGTCGGCTCCTTGCTGCTGTCATGTCTGCACTGTGCCACACCTCGGTGAAGCTGACCTCCATCTTTCCCATTGCTTACGATGGGGAGGCCTTGCTGCGCTCCATGGTGAAACAAGTCAGCACTGAGAACGACTCTGCGCTGGCCCATCGCTTTCCCCTGCTGGTTGCACACATGGAAAAGCTTAGTCAGGTTAGGATGTGCTCTAAAAATTGAGTGATTTCTTTTGCTGTTACATACCTGAAAGGTTTTGCTTGATAAAGATGTACATGAATTTGCCTGTTTTCTTTTTAAAAGGCTTAGTTCAGAAACTTATTTTTTATGATTTTTCAACTTTTTTGTCTGAAATATTCCGACTATTTTGTCTTTGGGGAATGTCTAAGCAGAATGGTGCTTTTCTTGGAATATTAAATTGGAAGAAATATCCTTTGGAGTAGTATTCTATGTTGCATAGTGTTTTCTGCAATAGTTTTTCAGCTTTTTCATGTGATCACAAGGAGGAGCATGTAAATAGATTCGGTATTTTGAGGAAGAGTCAACACAACTTCAGTAATATAAAGTCATGTCCTAAACTGGAGTTTTTAAGGGGGTCAGTAAAGGAATCCCAGTTCATACTGTTCTTGCAAAGGTTATTAAACAATTTCCTAATCAAGGGCTCTTTAATGCTGTATTGTTGCAGTTCTGTTATTTTAGAATTGATGTACAGGCATGAGAAGGGTAAAGATAATAATCAGGGAAATGGGACTACTAAACAGTATTCTTCAGTTTGGAAGACAACAGGGGTAAGATAGTATGAAATTATGAATTATGGAAGAACAGTAAAATAAAGGATCTTTGTAGAGTCTACCATTACCAGAAGTTTAGAGCAAAAGGTAAGGTCAGAAGTTTTCTGCTATTCATAACATACAGCGTTAAGCTGGGGGACATATTCCTGTAGACCATTATTGTGCTAAAAGCTTTCATGGACTTGGAAAGCACCTGTACAAATTAATGAATGAAAAAAAACACCAGGCACTGTTAAATGCAGATATAATATTTGTCTTGCATAGAGCAGCCTCCTGACTGTAAAAGATGGAAAAGTGTTGTGTACAGGTTTGCTTCACCTGATTGTCTTCCATATTTGTTCACTACTTGGATATTTTTTTGGGAAACAAAGGAGTAAGAAAGATAAACCTTGGATTTTCATCAGTAGAGCTGATTTTCTTATCAGAAATTATTTTCAGCATAGATAACTGTTATAAGAAACAGTGGATGTCACTGCTAGGCAGCTCTAATCTAAGCTTAGATTTGCTTCATAGTCTTCATCCATCAAAGAACAACTGTGCTTGTAATCACCCCACCACTGGTTTTCGTCTTACCTCTTTGCATAGAAGATTCTCTTTGCTAACACCAAAACAGTAAAGCTTCCAAGTTTCTTTTTTAGACACTGCTGAAGGAAAATATGAACAGTTTCAAAGGTAGCTATATATTTACTGTGTTTTAATGCATGCTTTCAAAACCCAAAGGTATTATGGCTATATAGTATATAAAGAAGAGACCTCTCCTGGGAAGGACACCTGTATATGGTATCTTTCCAATGCAATAAAGGCTTGTCACCACCTTGTTCAGGAAATTAAGGACTTTAATAAATTCACTTGACAAAGGAATACATACTATGATAGCTGTGAGAATTCAAAATTTTTTTCCACCTTCTAGACATTTCCTATCTTTTTGAAGTCACAGGTATTTCAATTACCTAATACTTACAATATGTGAAAGTTTGTGTTTTGGTTTTTTTAATAACCATGTCATTTGTCATTGTTTTTTTTTTCATACTGCAGAGTGAAGAAAATGTTTCGGGGATGACAAGCTTTCGGGAAGTGCTGGAAAAGATGTTGGTCATTGTTGTTTTACCAGTACGGAACAGCCTTAGAAGAGAAAATGAACTCTTCTCTTCACATCTGGTTTCTAATACCTGTGGGTTGCTTGCAAGTATTGTGAGTGAGCTTACAGCATCAGCATTAGGATCTGAGGTAAAGCTGCTTTAAAATCATTTTTAGAAGTCTTTCAGGGCAAACATATTATGAATGTGATACAGGCTGGGATGGGTATTTTATAGGTGTGCAGATCTTTCAGAGATTCTGGAAGTCTCTGGTTTGAATAGTGCAGATCTTTTGCATAAGTTTAAAAGCATATATTCACTGTATTAGGGGAGTACTGTTGATAATTAGCTACTTCATTAGGGGTGCAGAATACTGCAGATTGTTTAAAAAATGGCAAATTTTTTGAATACTTTGCTTTTTGCCTACATATTTGTGTACATATACAATCCTTTCGGGAGGCTATAGCTTGGTTAAGTGACAGAAAAGTGTTGGACTTCGTTAAAGGTGTGTCACTGTCTCTGTGCTATCAACAGGCTTTTCTCACAGAAAGAATCAAGCTTTTGATAACTTCTTGGTTCAAGGTGTTTTTACCATTATGTAACATCTGTTTCTGCCTGCTTTTAATCTTGACTGTACCTAAGGCAGAAATACCTAACCCTTACCTAAGGCAGAAATACCTAACCTTTCTTTTAGTACAGCTAATCTGTATTTTTTGCTAACTCATCCTATAAAATATATATTTAAATGCTTTAGAAAACCGAGTTGGATTCCTCATTATTCCTAGTGAATTTCTAATTCTCAGAAATACTGGTTTTTTTCTTTTTAGTCAATATTAACTAGAAGGCTAAGTAGTGGCATCTTCTGTGGTTTATGAGTAGACTTTTAAAATTCACCCAGTTGAAAAATCTGTTAATTTAATTCACTTAGCTTTGCTTTAATGAAGTTGTCTAACATTTAGCAGTTAATATTTTCTGACAACTGTATTTAACTTTCTGCAGGTTGATGGACTGAATTCTCTCCATTCTGTCAAATCCACTCCAAACCGATTCACTAAAACAAGTCAGGGAAGAAGCTGGAATACTGGGAACGGATCCCCTGATGCAATATGTTTCTCTGTTGACAAACCTGGTGTAGTTGTAGTAGGATTTTCTGTTTATGGTGGAGGAGGAATCCATGAGTATGAGTTAGAAGTATTAGTTGATGATGTAAGTACTGCATTTGGGAAAACAATTTCAACAAAAGTAACCCAAGAGGTTTTCTTAGAGTATATTTTACAATGGGATATTTTCATATTCTTATTCAGTCTAGGCTACCAGTAAAACAGTGCACTGGGTTTTTTGCTTGTGCTGAAGACCGTTGTTACCACAAGCTTCATACCATATCTAGTAGGGTCCTTATCTTGGTTATTGTCTTGAACTCTTCCTTTATTACAAATAATATTTGAAGTATCAGAGGCTTTTCACTTTCTGGAGCTAAAAGTAAATTAATACCAGTTACTTCTCTGTAAACTATGAATGGAAATAAGAAATGAGGTTAAAACCAAAAATTGAAGAAAAGGGTAATGCCCTACCGGCATGATCAGACTGTACCTACAGATGTTTCATGTGCTGTTGATGTACTGTCTGAGAAGCAGCATAAAACTGTGTTGTGGGTTCTCATAATGAAGCAAAACTTCTGTTCTTTTACACACAGTTGTTCACTATAACTGATGATTCTGATGTCTTCCAAAGGACAAGCATAGGTTACTATGGAAAATGAACCTTTCTGCTCAGTAATTTCCTCTTTAGGGGAAAGGCTTTACTGTTGAACACGTTTTTCATCTTTCTGTTTGTAACGCCATGTGTACAAGTTTATGCAATGAAACATAAGTTGCACAATTGTGTGTGTCATATATTTACATTATAAATGTATTAAAATTACTTTTTCTTTGAATCAGAGTGATCATACTGGAGATGCAACTCATTCTCATAGATGGACATCTTTAGAGTTGGTTAAAGGAACTTACACCACAGATGATTCTCCTAGTGACATAGCTGAAATCAGACTTGACAAAGTTGTGCCACTGAAGGTAAATATAATACAAGCACATCTGTAGGCTTCCTACAACTTCTTTAGACAACAAAATGGAAACGGTCAGTGTAAATTGTTTGGGTTTTTGGGTGCACATTCACAAGTTGATCTTGACATGTGTGCTTCATAAAGTCTCAGTTTCAACCTATAAATTAAAAGTTCCAAGTCATGTCAGCTAAAAGAAGTTATATCCCAGTCAATATAGTTAATTTTCTTGGATATCTGCTTACTCTTCAAATACTTAGTAATTTAAGTTATGGTCTGTAGTTTAGGAACATGGAACAGCTCTGATTTTTGTTAAGTGCTGTATCTTTTTTGTTTAATTTCTTTTGTAGAGTGCTTTGAAGGACTTTTCAGACTCTCCAGTATTAATGTAAAATAATAACTTTCATTTATCATGAAGCTATTAGATACTTGTTTTACACTGCAACCAATTTTTGCTCTCCTTCCTAAGGAAAATGTGAAATACGCAGTTCGTTTGAGGAATTATGGAAGCCGGACTGCCAATGGAGATGGTGGAATGACCACAGTTCAGTGTCCAGATGGTGTCACATTTACATTTAGTACGTGTAGTCTGAGCAGTAATGGCACCAACCAAACACGAGGACAAATCCCACAGATTCTTTATTACAGGTTTGTGTGTTGTAATGATTCATTTCTAAGAAAAGTGAAGGAAACCATCACAGTGTTACTGTACCACATCTGTTTTTAAGAAGTGAGAGAAATAAATGCATCCAGAGCGTATTTGTGATGCCTCTTCCAGTCTTGTTTTAGGTTCTCTGGGTTTTTTTGATGTGACAAATAATGTGATGGTTGACTTCTTACAAGGTCCACTGTTTACTACCTTAAAGCTTTAAATGTGGGGAACTCATAAGATAGACTATTTCAATTTCTGTTTCTTCTATACCATAAGAGATACCTGAGAGATTACTCACTGGCATCTTTCTCTCTCCAATTTATTCAGTTCTTCAGTTTCCAAAAATAATTCCACCAGGTATTGAAGCAAGGTCTATGTATATAGGAGCTGTCTCTTCTCTTAATTAGAGTTGAAAGGTGTAAAAAGACAAATTGCAATGGCCTGAAGAAAATCAGCTGAAACATCTGACTGTCCTGCAGGGGAGCTTTACTTCAGCCTTTCAGGATGACAGTAGGAATTCATTTGTGGTAATGCTTTTGCAGAAAGCATTGCTTTTGTGTTTGAGGTGCTTACCCTGATTTCTATAAAGACACTGTTTTCAAACTGGCACTACAAGGCAGATCAACAAAAGATGGAAGGAATAAAAAGATCAATGAATAATAATTCACTTTTATCTTTGATTGTGTGAAAAGTACCTACGTAATAAAAGATGTAGAAGATATGAAAAAGTAATACTACACCAACTGATGTATTTTAGACTAATTAGTACATGAACACGTTGCTCTTAAGAAGGTTTTAAAGAAGGTAAAATATGAAGAAATAAAGTGGCCAGCAAAATTATAATAAAAGTATATTTGAAGGTAGAGGACAGCTCTAAACTACCTTAAAATGTGAGATAATCCTCAAAGATCCACCTTGTCAGTAAAAACAGTAATTGCTTATTAAAGAATGGAATTGCAGTGGTGCAGATCATGATACTTTAATTGATTTAGTCTCCTGAAATCTTGGACTTTATTATGAAGTATTATAGTTGGAAAGTATCATTAAGAAGGATGAAAGACATGGAAAATATCTATTTTCACTCCTGGATTGTCTGCTTTTATACAGGCAATAGAGAAAATTAAAGAGAAGTAACAATTTTGTTGATTTCAAAAAAGCAAAGGACATAATTTCAGTAATGGAAACTTGAAGGCATTATAACAATGGTAAATTAACATATGAAAAAACCCCACACAAAAGTCTTGTCTTCAGATCAGAACAGTCTCAGGTTATTTTGTTTCAACTGATACAATTCAAAGAAGATTTCCAAAGACTGTAGTGGTACAAGTTGAAACCGTCACAGAATAAATTGTATTGAAAAAAATTGCAGCTGCTGTGTTGTAATCACAATGTCTTTTGTAGTTTGCATGGACACAGTAAATTTTATGTTATCTGATGCATGACTATGGTTATGGACTTAGTTTGAGGACTCACTGTTTGATATATAATGATTTGAAGTTTTGATTTGCCTACAGCAAAGAAACAAATGTTCAGTCAACTATTATAGAAAAGCTTGTAAAAGTTACTCCATTTTATTTGGAGGATGCTCAAGTATCAATAGAATTGTTTCTTAGGTATATGCAAAGAAAGGCCACATACAGAAG
>WAAE01021854.1:0-63366 GCA_013400495.1 Nicator chloris
CTTGGCGGCGGGGGCCGAGGCGGCAGCGGGAGCGGTCTCGGCCATGGCGCTATAAGCGGGAACAGTGGGCAGGGGCGGCCCCGCGGCGCCTCCTTTTATAGCAGCGCGGCGGGCGCTGATTGGCTCTTCCCGCCCCGCCCCGGCACCGCCCAGTGCCCGCGCTCCGTCCTGTGTTCCTTCGGGTGAAATAGAATGGTTTTTTCTATTTTATCTGTCACGAGATCGTCCTTTTTCTACATCTGAGGGGCCGCGGGAGCGGCTGTTTTTTCGCCTGTTGATGTCTTGTCACGAAAAGAGTTGGATTTGAGTAGCTACGGAACAAGAACTCCCAAGTCCTGCCACCAAACCGCCCTCGAGAACGCGAAAGTTTTGTTTTTCTTTGTAAATTAGAAATTCTCCTTTAAAATTAACGTGAGTCAGAAAACTCAGTATTAATCTTCAGAGGGTCCTTTTTACATTAGATAAGAAAGCAAACAGTTAGAATCTCATTGTTTAAAATAAAACTATTTCAAAGAGTGTGAGGTAGCACAAAGCTGTGCTGTTGCTTCTACCGAGGTTTATATCTCTGGCTACTGTGAAACACTCAGGCATATTTTTTTCCTGTACTTCCAAACATGAAGTTTCCAGACGTTCCACACTTCTATGCATGAACTATTAGACAGCATATACTTCATCCCCCTCAGAATGAGCTACCCTCTTGGAAACACTTTCCCACTGTTAACATAGCAAAAGGCTGTCCAATCTCAGTGGAACAATTTGGGACCTGAAGATCAAAGATTAAAAAGTTTGTGTGGGACCACAGAGCCTCATGTAAGTCTCTGGTGCACAGAACCAGGCCACACTCTAAATAAACCACACAGTGCTAAATCTGTAAAATCCATTCATATGACTCATTAACATGGGAAAACAAAATTGACAGAGCTTGAGTCTGCAAGAGATGTGAGAGCACCATTCTATTCATATTTTGATCTGAAGCTGGAAAGAAAAACCACAATTTCTGCTCACTGCTCTTTTTCTGTGTTACAGATCATGTCACAGCAGTTTCTGTACATAAAAGCTTGACTACAGCACAAAGTGAGGCAAAACTCTTTATGCACATTGTGGTGACTACCCCATTAGCACGCATACGTTCCCACCAGCTATAACTTTGGGTATAGTTTTGTGTCTCCGTCAGGAGTTCCTAATTCGTTTAACTTGTAGTTTAATGGCCATCAATAGTTTAGCAATGTCAGATTGCTGCATTTATACCTCATGTAAACAAACTGCACTTCAAGAGTTTAGGTATGATGCTGACTAGTTATGATCAACTTCCCTTTTTCAATAAGGTGAAAAATCTGTGAGAGGAAAAATACCACCTCACTCCTCTATTTAATTCCACTAAAGGACAGTAAAATTAACCTCTTGAAGATTTTGGAAGACTCTTCAATTAACTCACAAAGTCTGATTAAAAAAAAATCATATAGGTAGTTTGACATTTTCTTGTATAATTATGGTAAAAAAGACTTTAGGAAAATAAACACATTTTTCTCACATTTATGCTTTCTTTCTAACTCCTCCTTGCCATCGAGGTCCCCTAGCTGAGGAATTATGATGTTATGATGAGACAGCGAGTGCCAATAAGATGGCAAATTCAGCAAATCTAGATCTGGGTTTTTGAACCGTGTTGGAAGTGGGATGGCTTATAGAGTAAGGTTCACTGGAAATTTTACAAAGGCAAGAGAACTTGATGCTATGACATTTACTCCGTGTAGTAGTAGGGGGCATAAAGAATTGAATAGTGGAATTGTTGACACCCTCTAAAGTTTCCTGCAGTCAGGTGGATGACTATATGTCTGCTCTGTCCCATCTAGGTCTTGTAGAATCCTTGATGTCCTTTAATAACTGAACGTGTTACAGTGTCTAAGCAGGTTTTTGCACTCACCAACTCTTAAATCACCAATGCCAATACTTGTGTTGGGACAGAAGCCTTTCTACCTCCTCCGTTCTCTGCAAACCTTATTCTATAAAAGTAATAATGTATCAAAATAGCACACTTTCCTCCAGCCTGTAACATTCCCGAGACCTTTTTCCTTATACACACACAGCTGGCACACAGCTGTGTGCCTAAATCCTGTGTAGTGGTGCCAGCTGCAACACCAACCATCTCCAGAGCAAAAGCTTCTCCGTATGTGCCACAGCAACACTACAACATGTTGTGGTAGTCCTTGTCTCTCTCCACTTTTGACTCCGCCATTCTCCATCAAATGTTAAATTGAGCAACTTGGGGCTAAATTTTGTAATTATTTTAGGGGCTTCCTCTTCTGTTTTTATTCCATTATTCACTCTCCTTATTTTTACAAAGATTAGATAATGTCATGGCCATTTTATATACAAGTAGACGAGTAATTTTTATTAGGGGAAGGATGCAGAGGTAAAAGAGAATAATCAAGACCTACAAGGAGATACAAATACAGCATCATCTCATAGAGTAGTAAATATACGACTGTGGTTCATGGTTCACCCTCCTCCCCCAAAACCTGCAGTTTCTTGTGTGATTAGCAGCATTAAAATCTGAAGTTGTGCACCAGAGATCATTACTCTAGTCATGGTCAAACTTATTGAGGATATATGTAGCAGTAGATATTTCCCTGCAATGCAGACATAAAAAAGAACAGATAGGAAGGATCCTTCTGGGAGAGATTCTCCCTCCCTCTTATGCATTTACCATCACAATTACAGCCAGCTTTGCTACCTCACCTAAGAAGAGGTGAAATCAAGAACAGCAGGACTTCAACAGTATTTCAGGGTGTCAGAATACTGTCTCTGCGTGCACTGTCAGTGTGGACAGAGATGTCTGGTACAGTAACAAGAATCTGCCAGCAAATCCTACAGAACAATTTATTTTTTGCAGGTACTATCAATGTGAGCCAGCTCAGACTGCAAGAGATCAGATCTGAAAGCCCCTTAGAGCACTTCCCAGACAGCATGGAAAGTAGAGATTATTATAACCAGTAACAAATGTCTATTAACTTGCAAAAATATATAGTAACCCAAACCAAACTTAGTGCCTGCTAGCCAACTAAAAAAATTGCAGAATCAGGGTAGTCTTCCAATAATTGCATTGTCTTTTCAATTATTGCATGTCCCTTTTGTGATACTTGGCTCTAGGGAACAAAGCCGAGTGGCCACCGTAGGTAACATTAAAAGTCCTAGGAAGAGGATCTTACAAAGGTCCAGTGTTCCCCTGTTTGTATTCATACTGAGGATAATTCTTCTTGAACTCTTTCTCCTATTCCTCCCCTTCCTTATGACGTTTCCACATGAACACCTAACTGCACTGCATTTCACATTACCATGACTTCTCCAAACTTGTGAAACCCATCTCTGTTTTGGAGATAGGAGAACTGAGAGTCATTCACAATTCTTAAAAATACAGTTGCTTGGATCCTCCTATTTTAGTCTGATTCATGTTTTCTACCCTTCTGCTGGGGCCCAGCTATAGGTGTTAATTCTCAACATTTCCTGTCAGCAGAAAAAGGGTTCAAAGATGATTCATCTGATGTCATATAGGAAAAAACAAACAAACAAAACAAACAAAAAACCCCACCAGAACCTGTTCAAAATGCAATGAATTTGTCTGCTCATTTTAACGTTTAATTTGCCACAAACCTCAGCTCCCTGCCATACACACACACAGGCAAGCAAAGAAGTCAGTCTGCGGGTGGGATCAGGATCAGGCCCAGAGGGGGGCTTTGGGCTCAGCCCCAGCTCCAGGCATTGGATATCTCCCTGGGGCAGTGGGACCATGGCCAGGCAGGGCTGTGAGGAACTTGAGACTGGCCCTATTTCTGTGTTGCTGGGATAGGGGCTGATGGTTCCAGGCAGTGGGGCTGGAATGGGCTCCTGGGACCAGAACAGGATTGGGGGAACCCCAGGAAATGCTGGGTAGGGCAGGGCTGGTGGTGCCCTGACAGTACCCCTCCTTCATGAAGCAACGACTGTAAAAGGCTCTCAAAGCTACTGGTTCAGCAGCTGTCTAGATCCAGACAACAGGGAGCACTTTTGGCCAAGTTGCATACAGATGTTTAATTACAGTCCTAGTGGACAGAAAAGGAGATTTCAGGTATAACAAAAATCTACCTTCACTTGCACTTATCATTAACATTGGATGTAGTCACCAGGTTTAGGTTCAATATGGCTGGGAACAACAGTTCCTGCACCTCAGTTTGGTGATTCTCAACTCTTTTGCCATCAAACACATAAAAATGTGGGAATGGCTTGGCTGACCTTTCATAGGGACCCAGAGGAGTCAGTTGCATCTGAAACACCCTTTCACCTTCATTTCAGCACCCTCATAAGGAAATGTCTCAAGAGGCTTTCTTTGGACTAAGAGCAGCCAAAGTCAGTTTCCAAAATGTCCTTCTAAAATAATAGCATTTCCATCCCATGCAACATTCACAAAACCCAAAGAGGACAGTAGAAAGAGCAGTTTGTTCCACCTTTCAGCTTCTAGCTGGAGAAAATCCTGGCCCACAGTTTTGGCTTGGGTGGCAATGTACAACTCTGCCTACCAACTCCTGGTGGGGACTCGCATCTTTTCCCATCCCACTCTGAACAACGACATTCACATCACTCAGGAAGTTTTATTTCCTCTGAGACAGCTGGCCTTAAACTTCTGGCTGACTGCAGCCCTTGGGGTTCATCTGCTGCCCGTTGGGAGCCCACCCTGGTCAAGCAGAGAACAACAACCTGCAACTCTTCAACTTTCTGCAGAGAAGCCAGGGAGGTGAGCTACCACCTCATGAAAACAAGCTCATAATGGCTCAGAGGGGGTGGACAAGAATCCTTGAGGGGGAAAAGGTTGCCCCCTCTCCTGCCCCTGTGTCGCCAGGGGGAGGGGATTGAAGTTCCCTGCACTTTTCCTAGAGGACACTGGGATGCAGAACCGGCAAAGGAAAGCAGTTTGGCGAAGATGTCTGGCAGCTGAAATGCTGCCCTGAGCTAAGAGCAAAAACAGCCACTGGTATCACTGCACCTGTGAAGACAGGGGAAACACATGAATTTGGGCAAGGAAACATCTTCAGAGAAGAGCTGGAGGAGGAGGAATACTTCTGGTGTGTTGTTTCGCCACCTTATTTTTCAGCATAGGTAAGGTCTGTTATGTAAAGTGCTTAGTTGTAGGATCCCGAATACATCTGTGTCTCCTGTTCCTTTTCCACTAACTCTTTTGGCAGGTTTGAAGTGATGAACAAATTCTAAGATGTGTTTAAAAATTACCTGCACAAAGCAATATTCTTTCCTCATTGCTGACATCTATTCAAATGAGGACTCTTATGACAGCTGTCCAATCACTTCCATATTAATAATCTAAAAAAAATTTTTAAAAAGGCACTTTGTTCCAATTTTGTTACAAGAGAAAGATTCTTGTTGGCTTACAGAAAACTTTTCTTTTCCAAGAAATATAAAGAGAAGAATGCAGTATGATAATGATATGAGATTAAACATGGGAAAGTCTCAACCACCAGTCTTGAAGAGGCCCAGAACAAGGGAATTTAAAATCATGACCTGATCGGTATTATAAAGTTGTGCCAGGTCAGAGGGTAGCATCTGGGAGCAAACATTCATCTGAAACTAAGGCCACCTACATTCACCATTTGTTCTGCCCAGGAGGCAGTGAGCAAACCATTGCCTTCCTCCCTACCTCTGTTTCCCGACATATCAGGTGAGAGCAGGAACCTCCAAAGATCATTGAAAATGCTGCAGAACAGCAAGGAAGTGGATTGTCTGTAGCTCCATGTCGAAAATCAGACATCCTGGATCCAAACTGATGTGATTTTTGAGTATACATCAGGAAATATGTCAGCCACCATATGCTTCCCAAAATATAAAAGGCGGTGAGAAGTAGGCAGCCTGATTATCAACGCCTGCTTGCAATCTACTGTGCTATGGAGGCAAAGATTCCTACTGAGGAGAAGATTTTAGGGAAAGAGACTACTGTTTTCTAGGCTCCCTCATGACCACTCATGTGGGAAGACCTGCCTATAGAATGGCTGAAGAAGGAAGTATGTCAGGAGCAATGATTGGTGTGCACTAAAGCTAAAGGAAGAAGGATGCTCATCTTCAGATATCACGGTAAAGAAGCATAAAGTACAGCAATATATTTGCTTTTTGAGATCCAATACAGCTCCCTGACTGCGCCAGGTTCAAGTAAGGGCTGACAGGAAGAGAACATATTCACCCTTTCTGCCCAGTTCCAGTTCTCCAGGTCTGCACAGCTGCTTCAAGTGTGAAAACATTTTTCTAGAGCTATACCAGCTCACTACAAAATGTTGTCGTCTGATCTGAACAATCACTAGATGTCTGATGTGCTGCAAATATAAAATAATACCCAGCCTAAAGGGAAGCCTTAAGATACTACAAGAGATATTAGTCAAAATCTGATCTCGGTATCAAGAATGCAATTTGTCCTTAAAGGCAGAGTTCACAAACACTTTTCAAAGCAAGTTTGTCAAATACAGAGACTTGATTCATGATGGACATAGAGGCCATCCTAAAGGCCATATACGGCCATATATACCTCCTGCTTAATACTGAGTTAAGTATGGATGCAAGCGGTGGTACCTGTATGACAAATATTTGGGAGGTACAGGAGGCCACACTGCATGCTCATAGCCAGATGCCCATTTCTCTTTGGGTCTAGATGAGATCCATCGCTCTCGTGCAAATGTTCTGTATCTCAGAAGTGTTCCCAAGTCTTGCTGGTGTCAGCAGGGTCAAACGGTACCGGAAAAATCTGTGGGTGAGAAGGGCCTGTCATCGGAGGGGACAGGCAGGGATGCACCACTGCCACACACAGTCTTCCACAACAGCATCTCCTGCTCACACTGCAGGACAGCAAGCGCTGGCTTAAGGGACCATCTCTGGCCCAGAGCAGTGTCTGTGGAACAGAATATTTGAAATTGGAACATAAACCTGTAGCAAACCCGTGGGAAATCGAACGAGGCAGGAAAGGGATAAAGAATTGCTGTCTATAATTTGTCACATTTTATAGAGCAGGTGCTTGGAAGAGATGGACTGAATGAGCTTCTGGGGATGACTCTCTCTTCTCCTGGCTCTAGAGGGAGCTTGGGAGTGTGAATAAACTGATTGTGTATGAACCTCTAAAGAGGCCTGAAATTAGGTGAGGTGCATCTCTATGTGAAGTTCAAGGTAACAGTTTTTAGCTTTTCCTGGACTTCTTTAGGCCTCTTTGTCATGTTTTTATTGTGTCAGATGGGAGGGTCAGTCAATGTAATGACAGTAGCCTTTGAGGTTCCTAGGCAATCTCAGCCAGAATTTGACAAAGCAGTCAAGATTTTGAAGACACTGACTTCTTGAGTGTTTCACAAAAATAAGTAGATTTTGTACGTGAGAAGAATCCATACTCTTTTCTTTCAAGAGAAATGTTGCCTTGTGAACTCAGCCATCAAGAAGTCCATTGGAAAAGAGACACAAGAAACCAGGTTACCTAATTTCTACTTTTTACCAACTCAATAGGTTTCTTCACAGTTCTGGAAATATGTTAACAATTCTCTATTTTCTATAGTCCTGGGGGGGATGGGTAGCCAGACTTGCTCTGGTGTGGAGCTGCTGCTGCCACTGCTAAGACAGTGAACAGAGAAAAGTCCTCCAGCAGCACTGGTCTCAGCAGAGCCTGCGTGTGGCTGCACTGAATTATGTCAGCTGTGCCACGGCCGGGGCTGGAGGCTCACGGGCTGAGTGGGGAGCTGCTCCTTTGTGCGTCAGAGACAGTCTTATGCCACACAGCCCGCACTGAAACATGTAATTAAAGCTGGCAAACGGCAGCTTAAGTTGGTCTGTTTAAATACATTGCAGAATTCATTATCCGCGTCCAAATAAATGCTTGATCTCTGCAAACACTGCAAACAGTGTTTTGACGAGGCAGTTTAGGATGGCATTTTTGTTACATGAATGCTTGCTCACAAAGCAGGCACAGGCAGTGCGCTTGACTACTTTTCTGCTTAAATGGAACTAACAAGAGATCTTCTCATGCCATAGGCTTTCCTGTTCCCCCCAGTCGAATTTGCTCTTTGCAGCTTTCTTCAAACCCAGCTGAAGTCCCACATACACCAGTGACCAGAGCCCAGAGCGGCCTGTCACGTTCTGGAATGCTTTCAAAAATTAATTTGGATCTACGGTAAGGTTACTAAAAGCTGATTTTCTTCCAGTCTGCTTTCTTTGTTTCAGTTTTGGCCTATTCTAGTTTCTACTAGTTCTGAATTAATATCTTGCTGTGAAAAGTTAAGATTTGTCTTTGATACAAATTGAAAAAGAAAATAAAAGAAAAAAAGACAACTTTTAGTTCCAGGGTCCAGTAGTTAAGGTTGAAAATACCAAGCATGGCAGAAATCTCCTGTTAGAAAGACGATATATAAGTGGAAATTTACTCAAATTTTCTCGGTTATTTGATCAAAACAATGTTAAGAAAGGAAGTGTATATTTGAAACTCCAGCTTCAAATGTGACACATTTGCACTGAAATATTGCATCACAGTAGCTGCAAACAGCTTCAGATCAAACACTTCTGCCATATTTATCAATTCTGCTGGAGAAAGCAGGAGCATAAAGACCAGTCCTTTCTGCCAAAATCCCCTGAGAGGGAGAGAGCTGAGGCAATAAAACATCCTTCCTTCCCTTTTCAGGCCACCTGCTCCCACAAAGCGCTCTCAGGCATTTCAAGAGGATGTGGCTAGATGGGAAAGGGTGGAGCAGAGGTACCGTTTTCGGCCAGGGTCATTGTGAAACACCTGCTGTGCCCCTTCCACCATTAAGCCCAAGTGCTTTGCAGGTCACCAACAAAGAGGCAGCAGCAGCAGAGGGGTTGGGTGAAAGTGTACAGCAGGCAGCATGGCCAGGCTCCCACCAGCTTGCAGAACTACACAGTGAAGGTCAGACCTGCTCCACACATCTGGAGATCCATGATAAGCTAAGATTCACTCCAAGCAGGCTCCTGGAGCCTACTTGGTGACCCAGCAGATGTACTTACATCTGGGCAAGAGCACTAATGGCACTAGAAGCCTTTCAGTCCTTGGCAGGTGCTGAGAGAAGACACTTTTTTCCCATCCAGCTCCCATTCCCACCCGCTCACCTTTGCTGGAGTGGGTCTTTCTAATTATCAGTGGGAAGAGAAGAACAGCACTCTCACCAGAGGGCTGTTTGTGAGAGTGTCAGCAGGGACAAGAACAGATAGAAAATGCCACTCCCTAGGAAATAATGTTTCTTTTATAATACGTATCTCTTTTCCAAAATCACATTGACATCTGTAGCTCCTCATGTGAAGTCAAAACTTTCTGGGTATGCACCTTATTATAGGGGTGGATTATGGTGAAACATTCTCTTTAAATGTGAAGGAGTCCAGGGATGATTCCTTTGAGAAACCATCCTCGGCTGAGACCAACATCTCATCTTGAGTAAAGTGCAGATCTTTCAGTGGGCATGAAAGTCTGTGAGGAAATAGTCTAAGAAAAGTGAATTGTCTCTTCTGCACCCTAATCGGGTCCTTGCCCACAGACTGAGCATTGCAGGAGTTTCAGACAATATTTTGCAGCTGAGTATATTGAAAGAAGAGAAATGGGAAAGGAAGGGGAGCATCCAAAATTATGTTGTCATCTTAGGCTCATTTTAGACCCCTTTTTTCCTTTTCTTTGTTATTTCACTTTTACTAAAACTCACTGTCCTAACAAGGACATATCTGCAGGAACAAATTCTAACACAGATGCTGTTACATGAAAAAAAAGTGCCCTATTCTATTTGGGAGTGTGAGAAAAGAACTATCAACTGCAAACCCTTGCCAAGGCAGATGGGCTCCAATTCAAGCATACACTTGCTAAAACAAAGGGAAGGGCTAAAGTACAGTTTCCTTCAGTGTCAAAGCTCACCTTCCTGTTAATGTGCAGTATGTACAAATTGTAACAGACCAGGACTGCATATCTAACCATCCTCAAAATGGTGTTTTCTCTTTTCATGTCTGTGACAGGTTGAAATAACTCTTCCATGCTATTTATTTTTTCATTCATGTTTCATCTCCTATAGGTCCACCCCTGAAAAAACATTTGACATACTATTTCCCACCTATTTCAACATAATTAAAAACTAAGTTGCCATTGAAATGAATAAACCCAGCCTGCTCCTCTCCCTGCCTGCTGCTTCTCAGTCTTGGCCCTTTTTAAGGTCAGCTCCAGCAACTGTGTGGCTATGGATCCCACAGCTTCAACAGGAAAGCCTCACCACTCAGTGACAGCTAGATAGCTTTCAGATAAGATAGGTCAGGGGCAAAATCAGAGCTTCCCTGTCAACTAGTAGTCCTGAGGAGTAAGAATCCACCAAACAAGAAAGTACATGCCCCATCTTCAAGCACAGCTACTCAAAAGAAATGTCCCCAGGACCACAGGCCCTGTGTCAATAAAGACATGTCACTTTGGACTACCACTGAGTGCCAGCAAAAAAGTTATTTTTCCTGGCCCCATCAAAAGAATCTTTCTTTGATTAAAACTGGCCCTGGTTCAGCATGGAAGGCAGTGCCAGGAGTGGCACTTAGGCTGTTCCTCCCCAACACCTTCATCACTTCTTCCCTCTGGCCACACCTGTATGGCACAACTGCCAGGCAACAGCAGGCAGCAAAACAGGGGATCCAAATGAACCTTTCTTTCTGATTATTGATTGCTGGGCAGGGACTTCAGGAAAACAAGAGGGCTGTTCCTCAACCCTTGTGGTGCCCATGGTTAAGAAACAGAGTAAAACCACAGGGTGGTCACTCCTTTTGCAGCATGTTTTTATGCACTGGGAAGGAGAAGGGATGCGAATTCAGAGCAATGATCTTGCTGTGGGGCTGCTTCCCTTTTATGGATTTTCCCAAAGAGCTGGGATTTTAAAAGTACACTGGCCTTGAATGGAGTAGTTGGCTGCCTGATAGCTCCCCTGGCTCTAGATGTGTAGTGGAGGGAAACTTAAGTCATCAAGCAATTGGCAGCTCCAGCACAGAGTAAAGTCAGTTGCTATTTCAGGGAAAGGAAAGGCAAGGCAACTGTTCCCTGCAGGGAATGTCTGCACTACCTCAGAGCCAGGAATAGGCTGCGATTTTCAAGCTTTTTTTTCAACCTACACTTCAGGAAAAGCGAACACACAATGTTCATTCGCAGGGATCGTTTCCTGAACATGATGTGTGCTCACTGTCCCACAGGTCACTTTCCAGTGTGTCACATCCTTCTGCACAAGGGAGAACAGGAAATGGCAAACTCCCACTATGAGGCAAAGCATTCCTACTGCAGCAATTGGTCCACAGGAGCTATAAATTGGTCTCCTCCAGAAACAGATCAAAATTTGTCTTCTGGGAGGGTGGCTGGAAACTGAAGGTAAGTTTGAACCAGTAATTTTTGGAGTGTCTCCGAGTACTCTATTAGGAAAGTGTTTGCAGGTTTTGGACTAATGTATACCTTTATTGTTGGGGAGATTTTTCTCTAAGAGCGGGAGTTGGATTTCTTTTCCTTTGTGCTGGCATTAATCAATATCAAAAGATTTGCATCACTATGTGGCCTATGCTATGTATTGAATGATTGTTCTAATAATTTAGTGAGACAGTCGCTGTTATTACCTGAGACAGTTCTCAGCAACTAAATCTTCAGAAAAACTATTAAGAGGCTACAGGAATTGACACATTTAATAGTCATCATATTGGTCTGTTAAGTTATTGGTGATATGCTCATTGTTCATTTCAATGCTGGTATCCATTTAGATTAGTGTTAGTTCTTGGGCTTTTATTTCTAATTAAAGTGTAAAATAATAGGACACAGCCACCAGTTGAGAGAATCACAATGTACTAAGGGATTGAAATGACCCAATGACAACAAGAGAGACTGGGGGCATTTTCTGAAGGGCATGTGGAGTGTCTTAAAGGATCTGTGTGAAATGGATTAGGACAAGCCAGCATAGGGGGGAAAGATTGCAGTGAGAATTACTTATGAATACACTTTCAGATGGAAAGACTATTTATGGTACAAAGTTTTCTCCTTCTGAAACATGAGGATTCTGCAGAATGAAGCCCCAAGGATCTTAACTACATTGTGTAACTTTATGAGGGACCAGGCAGCTCCAGTTCCAACAGTACAGAAGACTTAGAAGTGAAAAGGTGCCTGCAGCAATTAACAGTTTTGCTCAGTTGGCTTAATGACAGGGTCTTTCTGCTACAGAGACTCCTTTTGGCTGTGAGGGCATTATGGGCGCCAAACAGATTCTCAGCTCTACGGCTGGACCTTGCTGGGTGCAGGGGCAGCATAGCTGTGTGCACAATGCAGTGTTGTGAACTGCAGAAACTCTGCTTCCACCAGACAATCAGCTACATCATTCCTGTTGACTCTGTTGCCTCAGGTTCCCTGTAAGCAGGGTTAAGGTTGCTGGCTTCCTTTGTAAAGCATTTTGCAGCCCTAGAGCAACCTGAAAATGTTTACTGGAACATTTCTTTCTGCCCTTATGGCAAAGAACAGAGACAGCAAACAGAGATTGTCTAGCACAGAAACACTGAAGATTCATCTAGAAGCGAAGGCTGTCCTGCTAACTTGCCAGGGGAGGTTTTCCAGAGCCAGCAGTTTTCAAGCCTTTTCTATTCACAGGCCTCTGTATTTCTCCTGTTTCCCCATCTGAAAGGGAGTGCACACTAAAAATGGGCCTGCTTTTCTAATGTGCTTTTCACAACGCTCTTAAACAAGTTTTGTAGGCCTCCCTGCCACTGTAACTGGGTATTTGTGACCACAAGTTGGACTAAGCACGACAGAACAATAGTTCCCATCTGTGTTCATACACTGACACTAGGTTACAACAGGAAAAAAACTGCTGCAGGGCCTTGAGTTGCTGCAGCTTAAAGAAAGGAAGGTTGTTGACAATACAAATCCAAGGTATCAATAAACTCCTCACCTCCTAAATGGAAAATCCAGACATAGACTCCACTCAGCAGCTTTCCTCTGTCCTCCTTTAATAGGAAATCGCCCCTAAACAAAAACCTGGGAAGGTGGCTTTCACCTCCTTGGAGTCTGACCTTTCTTGTGAAAGATGTCCTTATATATTGCAGATCCTCTGAATGCCATCAGGGGGACAACAGATTAGTTCTGGCAGCGTTATTCTTCTGGGCACTGAGTCACTCAATCTCAGGGGAATTTCTGTCCCCAGGGTTTGAAGAGACATTTTGTGTCTTCACAGAGATAATGGCAACAGCACCTCTGACCCCAGTCCTTAGGGTATTTTAGTCTTTGCAGAGATTAAGAAAAACATTTTAAAGTTTCTCTGTCTGAAAGTTACAATGGAACACGTAATTAAATGTACACATTCATATGTGTGTGTATGTGAGTGTGCACATGTGTGCAGATGGAAAACCTTTCTTGTGGCTGGGTGAAGCAACAAAAATTTGACTGGATGCCATCCCTGAAATGGCGGTCCAGCATGAGCATGTCTCATGGGGGTTTTTTGACATAAATCCCAATCCAGACTTTTCTTTTTCTGGACAGAATCCATGGAGAGAAACAGTGCTGCCTTTCCGCCATCACCAGACCCCACACACCACTTCCATGCAGCGCTGCTGGATCAGAGACGGAGGCTGCATGGCCATATTGCTCACCTTCACAAGGCAGCTCGTAAACTCAACAAGCTCCGCAAAAGGTCCCTGATTGCCAACGTCAGCGGGAGCACCCTGACCGCTGCAGGAGCAGTCACAGCCATCCTAGGGCTGTCCCTGAGCCCGGCAACGCTGGGAGCCTCTCTCCTGGCGTCGGCTGTGGGTCTGGGCCTGGCCACGGCTGGGGGGGCCGTCAGCATCACTTCTGACCTCTCCTTAGTGCTCTGCAATTCCCGGGAGGTGAGGAAGGTGCAGGAAATTGCAATGACTTGTCGGAAACAGATGAGGGAAATACTTGGCTGCCTGGAGTTCCTTCGCCGGGGGCAGGGCCCAGGTGACCCTACGCTGCGCCAGTCAGAGAAGAGGGCGTCCATCTCACTCTACAACTCCGTCTGCTTCATGGTCTTCTGCGGCTCCCACAGCTTCCTCGTGCCAGAATACACAAAGGAGGCCACTAAAGTAAGCCAGGCTGTGCTGAAGGCCAAAATACAGAAGCTGGCTGACAATCTCGAGACCTGCACCAGGGCAATGGATGAAGTCTGTGATCTTCTTGAGTCCAGAACAGACCTTTCCCCATGTACGAGGAGACTCAGCTTGGGTGCTAAAACCACTGCCGAGATCCTGAGACCGTCCAGCTGAAAGAGTGTTTGGCCCATATTAAACATGGCTTTGGAGACATTACATTATTAACTGTGACCATTAGCACTGCTACCTGTTGTTTTACAGTTCACGGTGCTGATGCCATGAGGCGGACGTTCTGCGGACCCCTGTTTCCCCAGCCGTCTCCACTGCTCTGCTTCCCCAAGGCGGCAAAAAGAAGTAGGTCAGGAGGCGGATGAAATACCTGATGCTGACTGAACCTGGTTTGTAAACAGCTTATGAATCTGTGTGTGGTACAAGGGCTGGGGTACCCTAAAAAAGCCAGCAGCTGCCAATTTCCAGCAGAGTACAATCCCATTACCAAGGTACATCTGGAAAGGCTGTAGAAAGAAGCAGCTCCAGGTATGACAGACTGTATGGATAGTTCACCATCCCAGGGTGAAATAGCAGGGCCAGAATTTATCCCTTTTGAAGAAACCCCTCCAGACTGAGAACTGTGATGTTTGCATTCTATTTATTTACGTAGAATGATTCTAGGGTTATGATATTGTATTTAAGAGTGTATATATATTTTTTTTTTTAATTTTTTTTTAAGGAGACATCTGTTCTAAAGGAAAGCTGTTGTTTTTTCAGAGTAAAAGCAAGTCTGTAGCATGTGAGAGCAAGTTACCTGTTATTTTGCTGTGAGGGAGGGCAAACCCCTGTAGGAAAAGGAAAGCATGACCTGAATGCTGATAGTTATAAAATAGGTGAAACACAGTCAAACAGTGACAATGGATCTTAGGAGCCAAAACAGAGAGAAAAAACTCTGGCCGTGGGACCAGAGTCTGGTTAAGGGCGTTGGTGGAAGGAAGCAGTTTTATCTCCTGCAGCAGGAAGAGATGCATAGGTTGGTGTTACTGGTCTGAGCTGGAGCCCTACTGTGATGGGAGCATGCCTGAGAGCTGGAGGTGCCACTCTCCATGCAGTCAAGCAGCCTGTGAGACCCACACTGGATCATCTGTGAGGAGGGAGGCAGCACTCATGGAAAGCTACATGTACTCCTAGCAATGCTTCCCAGGGAAGGCTTCATCTTAGTGAAATATATGCGGGTACTAATATTCAGGAGGGGTGGAGAGGAGTAGGATGATTCTGTGGCAGAGCCCCTACAAAGCAGGAGCAACAACTGGGACCCTGTTTCAAGTGGCAGTTCTGCTAAATATGCCCTTTGTGATTTTGAGCCATCAGTACCTCAGTTCCCTGTCTAAAAATGGGGATAGTAGCATTTCCCTGCCTCACAAGGATGTTTCTGGGATCATCCCACTGAGAAGTGCCCAAGTATGGTGATGGTGGTGATCATGTCAGTAACTGAAAGAGGTACAAGGAAGAGACCCTGAAACTAGATTGAGGCGACTAGAAGAGTTAATGCAGAGGTCACTCCCTCCACAAGCGTGCCCCAGTGGATAAGGGAAACTTCCTTGCATAGGCACAAATCCAAATGATCAGAAAAACCTGCTCTGTTATTCTGTAACACTGACCAAACTCTTTGGGAGGGCAACACTCCATGTCACGAAGCTTGAATCCTTGTCCTTTTTGTCTCTTCTTTTCATGATATCAACATTTGTTTTAATGTGTTGTAGGAAGCTCTGGTTCCACAGAGTGGGACTCAAATGCTTTTGATACCCATGCCTGTTTGCCAGAAATGAACAAGTATACTGCTGATTCAAATAAATGAATATGAAGCACTTTTGTGTCAGTGTCTCTCTGCACACCTGGAGGTGACGTGCTGTACACATTGTCCATTTCATCTCATTATGCACCCCTTATGAAAAAGCTGAGATTATATCTGCATTAAAATTCATCTGCTGGGGATGCTCTCACCCTGCCCCTGCTAAGGAAGACTGTAACATGCAGTAGAGCTAGGAGCATATTTGTTTAAAAGCCCTGGAATGACAATTTCTAAATCCAGAATAATCTGCAGTGTCCTGTGCTGAAAAGTACAAAAAGGAATTAATACTTAGAAGCTGTATATTTATTTTATCATGCATGAATGTTCCCAACAGCAGTTTAGGACAGGAGAAAACTTTAATTCAAATACATGTATTGATAATAGGGAATTACACAACTGGAATTTCACCAGAATAGAATTGCTCTACCCTGTTCCCCACTAAAACAGCATCATATTATATGGGCAAGGAGTTCAATAAAGAATCACAGGCAGTAACTTCCTGTCACATCCCTGACTCCATTTCCTGAGGCATCCCAGTGACTCTCACAGGGGTTCATGTCTACGTGCTGGCCAGGCTTAACCTTTACCAGTAATGATATACAGCAAGCTGACAGCTCGCACTGCTGTAATTTTTGAAACATATGGTAACAGTGAGTATCTACACAGGGTGTTTTGGGGTTTGGTTTTGTTTTGTTTTAATTTATCATTGCTCTTGAGCACAGTGGGATGCAGCAGTTTCATTTTACTCCTGCCCATGAATTGTTTCAGGTTTCCTTTTCTTTCCCTGTCACGCAGAGAGTTCGTTCATATTTCCTCTCACTTTCCTCATTGTTCTGGGAGCACAGGAAATGCCACGCTTGGAATCCGGGGATAGATGCTGAAGTATGTCAGCATTTCCACTGAGAGCACGCCCAGACAGGCTTCCCAGAGGAAAGTCTGCTCAGAAATGCAGCCATGAGTTTGATTTTGGAGCCCGCTCTGCTGTCCTTTTGAAGCCCAAACATCTAACCCTAACATATGTTAGCCTCCTTTTCCCTAAAACAAAAGAACTTCGCCTAGCTGCAAGGTTGCCCTGCTGCAATCAGCATCAGGACTAGAGATCAGAGATGTTACACCCAGACCAGATGGAAACCAATGACTCAGAAACTTCCATTGTGGTGATATTTTGATGCTACACTCCCTGGACGGTTATTGAATGCATATCCATTTTCACCTCTCACCAAGCACTTGCAGGCCTGAGTCACAACAGCAGTCAAGAGAGCTGGGAGAGTGTTTGCATCTTATTCTCATCCTGTAGTCTCTCATTTCATGATATGAGTTGCCACAGTTCAGTTTATTTTGTATTTCTAGCACTTCAAAAATTCGTGCCAGCAATTATCATAAACAGGAAAACAGTGTGGGACAATGACAGCTCTTTTCTCTCTTCCCATCACTAGTGCTTCAAAGTGTTTCATAACAACACATTGGAAGCACTTTATTTGTTCTTTATGTGCATTATGGATGTAAGTTTATACATATTCTTGTTCTGTTGTGCCCGGCCAGCTCATTTTGCCTGTTCTTCCACAGCTGTGGAAGGTATGAACTGGCAACACCATCAAGCACTGCCTAAGCCGTGCAGTGCTGAGCTGCAGGCATGAGGCTTGGCCACTCGGGGTTACGGGCAGGCGGGCAGGCTTTCCCCCAGCCAATTCAGGGTGCCCTTGTCCCAGGAGAGGCGGCTGGAGATCCGCAACTCTCCCTTCCCTGGACACCTCTCGGAGCTGAGGGAAAACCCACCGGCTCCGCTTGGCTCTTTCTTCGGAACTACAAATCCCGTCGCGCCCTGAGGAGGACTACAGCTCCCAGAGTGCTATGCGCTGCACCGGGAGGAGACGGGCCAAGATGGCGGCAGGAGAGGAGGAAGGGTCGGCGGCGGAGCCGGAGCAGGAGCCGGCGGCGGAGGAGCCACGGAGCTTCAAGGACTTGGTGAGGCTGGGCCGGAGTCGCTTGTGCCCCCGGTGCGCGCTGCCCTGTGCTGAGGAGGAGCGTCCTGCTCCCTCCGCGTGGATGAGGCCGGGGGAGCTCCCGGCCGACCCCGTGTGGCCGCGGGGCAGACACGTGCGGCGCTCCGCGGGCAGCGGTGCCGGGCCCGGGCAGGAGCTGCGGGCACTCGGCCGCTGCCCCGCTGGGGTTGGCATTGCTGCTCCCATCGCCGCTCCGCAGCCGGCCGCCGCTATATTCCACTTGTCTTAACTTGAGATGGTGTTTTTTTGTTTTCTATGGCCGTGGGTCAGCCCTGAGGTGAAGAGATAGCTGTGCGTGGGGAGGGAAGTTTCTTGTGTAAACTAGGGTAAAACCGACCATATTCTTCCTCTGACAGTCATCTCTAACAGATTTTGCATAAATCCGGTGAAGTTACTGATGGAAGTGGGGATCACTGTGAGCAGCCTGTCCTTTCAGAGAGTTGCACTGGGGGCCTGGTGGGATTTGTCTCCGCCAGAGACAAGTTGGCTCTGTTGCAGCATGTATTTAATTTAACTCTGTGGTTTAATTTAGGTCTTTTTGCTGATGTCTCTTTCCCTTTCCTCTTGTCGCTAATGTCCAGGGAGTGACAGATGTCCTGTGTGAAGCTTGTGACCAGTTGGGATGGAAGGTGCCAACGAAGATCCAAATTGAGGCTATTCCAGTGGCTCTCCAAGGTGAGCAGCGTGCTTCTTTGATCGTGAACTGGGGACTGCTCCAGGAGCTCTCTGTGAATGAATTTCGATGAGTGAGAAGGATGAGGGATGAGTGTGTCCCGACTTCTTCATTGGTGAGGATCTCTGTCTAGAAGTAGTTTTCATATTCATTCTGTGTCCTTCCCAGGTGGAGCTTGGAATACTAGTTTAGCACTAGTATTAACATCCTATAACTGCTTGCAGTCACAAACTTTCAAATGGGTACCATCATTGTTTCTTGAGTGTTCACTCCTGTTGTGTCGTTCTGACACTCCATGTTAAATAGAATTCTTATTAATCATTTGAACTGCTAGTCTGCATTGATAATTTTGTTCCTGAAATATTCAGGGATAGACAGGAAACTTACAATAGGTTTTGGAGTGTGCTGCTTCTGATAGAGACCTACAGAGTGTGTGTGTGTGTGACTGAAAGTGGAGATGCCTTGACTGATTCCGAGGTGTGCATAATTTGCTTTACTGTGAGCAGCCAACTCCTTGAAATTACATTTCTGAAGTGAGTAATAACCAACCCACAATGACTTTCTGGAAGCATTCTGGAATTACAAAAAATAAATTACTGGATTCAGCAGACATTTCTGCCTCTAGATTTTTTTTTTTTTTTAACAAAACCCCCCAAAACACTCTCAAGGAGGAAAGGAAGAACATAGTGACAGAATGGGCACAAACTTTCAGTATCTGCTCTGTCCTAGCATTTAACTTTTGTCAGACTGTTTTACTACACAAGTAAGATTCTCTTGGGGGAAAAAAAACCAAGCACAAAAGTAAGACTGCATTCCTGAGAAGTTGTTTCCAGTGTAAGGTGTGTTGACAGCGTGTTCTTCTCGGCTGTATGAGGAGGTCATAAGGGATTCTATTGATGAATTCCACCCTGTTGCCTGCATTGTTTTGGGGCAAAAGACTTTCTGTCCTACCGTTCGTACTTCAAACTGGTTTAGATTACTCTGTTAATCAATGGCACAATTCTGGCTTGTGAAATGTGAGTTTGGGAGTGCTGTTGTCCTGTAGTTTGTGTGACTGAAGTCTCAAACACCACAGTCTGTTTCCTTATAAGCTGGTAAACAGAGAACATTTGGACTAGCATAGTGAGATAGAGTCATTAAGCGGCAAACGGATGTCAGATTTGAGACATAATAACGTAAAACTTATTTTGAATCTAAGGTTTGTATGAAACCCTGTATATTAACAGAAATTTACCTAGAAAATTGACTATTGAGACTGTAATCATTGTACAAATAAAATCACAGTCTAAGAATGCTTCAGAGAGATTCTGAAATTCTTTGGTTTGGCCCTTTGGGGTTTTTTGCCTTCTGTGTGTCTGCCTTTTTTTTTTCTGTCCTTAGGGAATTCTTGTGTTTTGTTGCACAGTGCTTTAATGTCTTCTTTCCCTGTTCTGGATGTATAACAGTTCTTTGCCCCCTTGCTCCTTCTTGCAGGCAGAGACGTCATTGGACTGGCAGAAACTGGCTCTGGAAAAACAGGAGCCTTTGCTTTGCCAATTCTTCAAGCACTGCTGGAAACACCTCAGCGATTATTTGCTCTTGTCCTCACACCAACAAGGGAGCTGGCCTTTCAAATCTCAGAACAGTTTGAAGCTCTTGGATCTTCCATCGGTGTTCAAAGTAGTAAGTAGCTTTTATGGTATTGGACCAGCTTTTCTGAAAACCAATTTGTCAGCTCGAGATTGCGAAGATAAAAATAGAGGATTGGTGTGAGGGATTGAACAAAATGTGAGAAAAGCTTATGCTGCTGGAAGACAGAGATCTGGTATCAGGTTTGAGGAAGAAAAGACTATGGTCTTTCCTCATGGAGTGGTCTACAGCTCTTCTGCATTCTATGTCTTAACTACTATTTAAGTAGTTAAAGGTGGAAGTAGAAGAGAATGTTCTCAATAGTGGGTTTGTGTCCAGTGAAACTGCGTAGAGCTAGCTCCCTTCTATGGTGGGATGTAGTTTAATCTTCCTTTCATACTGTCTGTATTCATTCTTTAGATAATCTCTCAGAAAAAGCTTTGTGGGTATTTTTAGAATTCCTAGATTTTTGCAGCCAAGTTAAACTGCAAGGAATAGATTCTGCCTGTAGCTCTTCAGCTGTGAAAATAAAACACTTGTGACCAGTAAGGAATTAACTGCATGGCTTAAGAAGCCTAGGAAGGTCAGATATGCAAAAATAAAGTAAATTCTCATAAAAATAAGTAGCTTTTCATTGGCACGGAATTGCTGTGGGTGGTAGGAGTAAACACTACAGTGCCGGGGAGGGCTGGTGCTACACTCAGGGATTCACTCCACTCTCTTTGTCCTGCAGCGGTTATTGTGGGTGGAATTGACACGATGTCTCAGTCTCTGGCCTTAGCCAAGAAACCACATGTTATCATTGGTAAGTTGATGTGCTGAGGATGTGGAGTATGAATATTATCAAACTCCAGCTAACCAAAGAAAGGAGAGTACATTCTTCATTTTTTTTTTGTCCCAAGCGCTAAATGCTGGCTTGTTAATGTTTCTAAAGTATCTACCAGTAACTTTGTTCCTACAAGTTCATTCCAAAGCATTCCTGCTAGCCCTAGAGTGCTTTTGGCTTTTTTCATTCTCAAGTATTTAAAATGCCAGTCTCATCCTTCACAGTACAGCTTGTCTACTGTCTTTTTTGTGTCACTCCTTTTTAGGACATTCTTCAAAGAGTCTGACTCCATTATTCTTATTTCAAAACACTTTCTGAAGATACCCTATGAAAGAGTTATTCCCACAAAGCAATCTTTTCTTTTCTTGGGCAAAGAATCGCATTTCTGTAATGGACAACTCTCCTGCCTGTTTGGATCTTTTCCTTTGCTTTCATTCTGAATTTGCTCTTGTGATGCTGTTGGTAGCAACCCCTGGCCGTCTAGTTGATCATCTGGAGAACACAAAGGGTTTCAACTTACGAGCTCTGAAGTTCCTAGTGATGGATGAGGCTGACCGGATTCTTAACATGGATTTCGAGACAGAGGTAGGAATCTGCTAAAAGATGAGTTTGGAACACCAGATGAGTCCCTCTAAAATCACTTCATACAGTCATATAGTAAACACTGAGCTGTTCTGTAGAAATTAGTAGTGAATTGTAACTAAGATCTAATAATTACAAAAAAGTCTGTGGTGAGATTAGAACATAGCAGAGTTCTGCAGAGCACTGCCAAGACAGTAGGAGGCACTTTGAAATCCACTGGTGTCTCTGCAGTGCCTGATGTAGAATGCAGTTAGTGTAGAAAACAATCACACATACATTCCTGCAGAAACATTGCCTGATGTTTGCACTGTTGTTGGACTTTTGGAGTTCACACTGCCTAATTGTCAACAAGATATCAGCCTACACCTTCCCTTTAGAAGAGAAAAAATTGGTTCCTACTGTATGCTTACACATGCCTTACTCTTCACGTGGATGATCTTTATATTTGTGAACGGCTTGTGTCTTGCTTGTTTCTAGTATTAAGTATTTCCATTTCCTTACTTTTTTACAGGTGGATAAGATATTAAAAGTGATTCCTCGAGACAGGAAGACATTCCTGTTTTCTGCCACCATGACCAAGAAGGTGGGAGCAGACTAATCTGTTTTAGTTCTCCTTCCATCAGGCTATCCTCTTGACTAGACCGTATTAATACAATTTTCTGACAACATCTTTGTCCAACTAAATTTCATTGATCTTACCAGGTTCAAAAACTCCAGCGTGCTGCTCTGAAGAATCCTGTTAAATGTGCTGTTTCTTCCAAGTATCAGACAGTTGAAAAACTACAGCAGTACTACATTTTCATCCCCTCCAAATTCAAGGTAATGGCACTTCTGTTTCTTCTCTCTTACTGTCTTTTCTTGTTCCCACATCTGTCCAATATCTTATCATTTTCTGAGTCCTAGACTTAATGTTGCACATGTGATTATCTCTGAGGGTTTTTTTTAAATTCTCTCTCTGTTTCTTTACAGGACAGCTACCTGGTTTATATCCTAAATGAATTGGCTGGTAACTCTTTCATGATATTCTGTAGCACATGTAACAACACTCAGAGGACTGCTCTGCTGCTCCGCAACCTGGGGTTCACTGCCATTCCCCTCCATGGGCAGATGAGTCAGGTATGGGCATGACCCCACAGCATAGAGTAGACAGGGGGCCTAGGACTTGGGAAGTGGGCTGTACCATGCTGAGTCACACCTGCCTTGCAGGAGGAGTATTTCACAGCTAGTAGACTGGACTGATCCATAGAAATTTAACTAATGTGAATGCTGCCCCGATTCTGTAATATTTAAGAAAGAAATTAGAGAAGTGAAAATTTTGCGTTGTTTCTCCCTCAGTTCTTTTGTGCCAGTATTTTAACAAGAGCATATTAACACAGAAACTAGAATGAGTGTTATTCTCTCATTCCCTTTTTGTCCTTTTTCCAGAATAAACGTTTGGGCTCTCTAAACAAGTTCAAGGCAAAGGCACGTTCTATTCTGCTGGCTACTGATGTTGCAAGCAGAGGTCTGGACATCCCACATGTGGATGTGGTGATAAACTTCGATATTCCTACGCACTCTAAGGTAAGCCTGTCTTTGTGCCAGCTGAGAGCTTCTGGTCACTGGGAGCAGATAGACAAGGAACAGAGACATCTTTTCTCTGTTCTACTGACTGGAAGCCTAATTCACGATTCTGTGTGTTGAAAGGTGTAGTTCAGCTTCCACTATTGAGTTGGTATCTCTGTATGATCTCATGGCCTGGGTTGTAGAAGTGAAGAGGGTAAGTGAGGAATGCTCTGTGTCTTTGCATTTCTGCTCAGACTGTATGTTTTGCCTTATTACATTAAAGGACTTTGGAAACAGTTTTAACATACTACTAGTTTCATGTAGTCATCTCTGTGCCTGTGATCCAGGTCTGCCTTTGTATTGTAAACTGTGTTTAAAAAAAGAAAAAAAATTAAATTCTCTCATTATGACATTCAACAAGTATTTGGTTAAGAAAGGTGTCCTTAATGTGTTTCACCTTCATATCACAAAAGTACAGCAAAAGGAAAAGAAAGTGAGTTACCAACACTCTGTTTTATGGAAAGTATGGGATTATCTCAGGGATGTGGCTGTTTCCCACCTTAATGGTATGCTTTAGTTCCAAAAAGCATACCATTAATGTGCACTTCAAGCATTGCTGTTGTTGCTTACAATGATTAAAGCTACTGTGCCTTGTAAACAGAAGAAAGCATAGTAGGTCTTTTGGAGACACTCCTTTTGTAAAAGCACAAATGTAAGAAAAAAGAAAAAAAGCAATGGGGCCAGCAGCTTGAATGGTGTTTATTATGGTCTTCGTGCTCTTCTCTCTCATCTAACCCATAGAACAGATCCTTTCTTACATGCTCTCTCCGCACATGTTGTATGGAGAAGGGAGTATTTTAATTTCCATAATGTAGTATAAAACCTGGAAAACAGCCTAGAACTCTGTTGATCAAATATGCTTGATAGGTCAGACTCTTCTAAACTATTCACAATCATCCTCTCTTGCGCCATGTTTACCAAGTTTAAATCTACTTGTCAGAGAGTTTCTCTGGAAGATGCTCTGCATAGAGCACTAGATCCCAAGACTGAAAATGCAGGCATGGGGTCACTGTGAATATTAGCTTTCCAAGGAAGTGAGAATGAAGTCTTGGCAAAGGTCATGTGTTGCAACTTTTGTCCTGCGGTCTGGAATATTTGAAGTTGGTCTTCTTGTTTAGAAAGAGAAGGAGAATAACTCAAATGTTAAAACGGAAGTTATGCCTCCACTTAGACCTCTTCTCAAAATCTTATGCTGCACACCCTCTTGAGCATTTGATCCTGGCAGTATGTTCTTGACATTCTCTTGTTCTTTCCTAAAGAGAAGAAATATAGGCTGGTTTGCCATAAGATCTTTCTGTGTTTGGTGAACATACATTATTGCTTATCAAGAAAATTATTTCTAGGATTACATTCATCGTGTTGGGAGAACAGCTCGAGCTGGGAGATCTGGCAAATCTATCACCTTTGTCACACAGTAAGTGATAAAATTTAACAGACTTACTCTTTCCAGCTGTGTTTCAGAGCAGAAAATACCTGACCTTATCCTGGGTGAGAATAAAATACTACTTTTCATTTTGAAGTTGGTTTTATTTAGTTAAAGGAGATAGAATTCAAAACCCAGGGTGGGGAGGGAGGAAAGTCTAGATAAATTCTAGAAGCAGGCATTCACTGACCAGAATGGTTTATAACTGGAATATACAGTATATTTATATGTTTTTAAAATATATAATGCAGGTTCAGTAACTGTGGGGGTGTTTTATTGTAAACTGAGTATTGTCTAAAATCTTTGCCAAATCCTTCTGAACAGTGATGAGCTGAATAAATCAGAGAAGCCATGCCAAACAGCATTATTTGGATGCAGCTGAGCTGCTTGTGAGACCATCAGCACAAACTAACAATATCTGTGGGCTGGAGGGAGATAAGGGGTGAAGTCTGTGAGTGGTGGTGACAGATGAAGCCCTGTCAGGAGGGCTGATTCAAGCTGGTGTCTTGTCTTTCCTCAGGTATGATGTAGAGCTGTTCCAGCGCATTGAACACCTGATCGGCAAGAAGCTGCCAGCATTCCCCATGCAAGAGGAAGAAGTTATGATGCTGACAGAGCGTGTGGCTGAGGCCCAGAGGTTTGCTCGAATGGTGGGTGCTGGCTTTTTGACCCTGTCCTCGCTGTTGTAGTCTGAATTTCTTCAGGTGCCAGAACCCTGGGTCAATCTGTTGATTGCATTGCAGGAGCTGCGCGAGCAGGGAGAGAAGAAGCGATCTCGGAATGATGATGATGACACAGAAGAGGCTCTTGGTGTCAGGAATAAGGTGGCAGGAGGAAAAAAGAAGAAAAGGAAAGGCTTCTAGTTTGATATTTGAACAGACTTCTTTATTTTTCTCTTTGTGGCTATCTGAGCTATAAAAACAGTCTACCAAGCCATCTCCAGTGGATTTTTTTTTTTCAGAACTACATAGGAAATTTGGCAGTCCCTGAGGAAAAAACCTACTTTTCTTCTTTACCAGCTACAGACTGAGCTTGGCCCATGTTGGTACCATGATACCAGTTTTTCTTTCAGGGACACCATCAGAGACCATACCCTCTGGACTTGGAATCAACTGTGGTCTGGCCCTGCTCATTCACTGTGAAGTGCAGTGTTAGTGCAGCTTTTGCTCTGCTGCAGCCTGTCCCACTATCCAATCTCACTGAATGTATCTGGAGTCAGATCTGTCAGAAGAAAGAGAGAAAAAAGTTAAAAAGAAGTGACTGAATTTTCACAGCACAGCTGTGATGCCCTTGCCTTGGTGAAGGGGTGTGTTATATTGAGAACTCAAAATATATTTTGCTTAATTTTAAAGCTACCTGTTTTTCCTTGTCATTGACCTGTTCTGTTTACTTTATGTATCAGCTCTGCCAAAATGTTTTCTTCTTGGGTCAATCCTAGCAATTCAGATGTGACATCAATACCTTAGATTGGTCAGCTGAAGAGTGGTCCAGCACAGAGAGAACGAGTTTCAGCAGGATGAAACTATTCACTGCCTGTTAATGATTGACACCATCAAGGATAGGTCTGGGGTTTGGGTGGGGTTTTTGTGGCTTATTGTCGTAGTACTTACAATTGAACACAAGAGGGGGGTATTTACATGGGAAAGCAATTCACAAGCTGGGAGGTGAAGAAAAACAGGTAGCCTGGAAAGCTCTTAGTTTCCCTAGGCAGGGAACTTTGTTATTCTTAGGCAGAGTTCCATGCCAGATAAGTAGGCTTTAGCAAGAATGAGAAATGTACTTCATATAAAACTAGAAGGTTACTGCTAGTTCTCATTGACAATAAAAATTTTCACACAGGACATTCCTGCTGGTAGGCAGAGAAGAGTGAGAATCTCCTGCATGTGTAACTTTACTGAAAACATGAAAATTTATTGCTCCATTGAACCATTCATAAACTGGATTTTATGCTACATGAAAAACAATGTTCAAAATAGTCCTTTTTAGATCTAAATGGAAAGTAGAAACTATTGCAGTAGTCAAGATGAGCACAGTGGCTATTTCATACTGTCAGCATAAATCTAGCATCCACATGTATGCTAGTCAGAATGCTTTTACACTTCTGTTAGGGGCAGCACATTTTGCGAAGAAATGCGAGAGCACTTAGGTCTGTTTTTTTATGAGGCACTGAGATACTCCTTGGAGCAAAAAGTGTGCCACTGTTCTCACTCCTCATTTATGTTGCAGCAGTTTACTTAAATCTCCCAAATATCTTCAAGTCTGATAGCTCTAAAATGGTCTTGAGTTAGTGGCAGATAGTAAGTGTACACATCTTGGGTATGTTCATTGCTAAGAGCATTTGTGTAAAGCAGAAAGAGTGTTTACCTTCCCCAGGTCCTAGCACAGAGGGGCAGGGGTGGAAGCCCATAAATGAGAACATGTTCATTCTACAGGGTCCTTTGGTAGCAAACCACACAGATAAGAGGAAACAGCCCTAGAATACACCAGAGAGAGAACAAAATGACTGATAATATGGGTGGAGATGCAAATGCTTGTTCCCTATGGAGTAAGGGAACACTCCCAGCTGTCCTGCTGGGTGCTTGAACAAAATTTCTTATTCTTTGCAGGCAGGATAGGGTTGGTTCCAGTATCAGCAAAGGAAGCTTAAATCTCTCTGAGGGTCCTGGATCCCTGGAAAACCTCTGAATTGTTATTCCCAACTATGTAATGGATGAGATGCAGAGTCAGTCCTGAACCAATCTTGTAAAGTGATGTGAAGGGTACTTTGACTGCTGGAGGAGGTAGGGCAGAGTCATTCCTTTCAGAAGCAGGGAGGCTTGCTTTAATACATTGTTGGGAGTCTGTAGCATCTCTCTGTTCTTCCTATGTGGAAGCCTGCAACAGCAGAGGGGATGTCTTGTCCCTTGATGGAGTCAAAGATTATCCCTCATTTGCAGTAGCAAGAATATTGGTGGAGAGAAATAGAGCTGCTCCTTGTGAAAGAGTACAGAGCCTCCTTGAGTGACTAGACAGCTGGCCACCTCCCTTGATTTGGAATGACAAGCTGTAGAAGCACTTGACATTAGAAAAGCAAAGGTCTCACCACACCCACATTCTCACTGGTGCCTCACCTGCCACAGGTATGTGCATTCAGTTTCAACTAAAAATATCTCAACAGGTTGGAGGGGCAGGAAATGTTTTTTCAATTGTGGCTACTCCAGCGGGGCTGGGTCAGAGGGTGTTTGTATAACTGAAGTGGAATAGGGAGTGTCCAGAGATGTATTTGGGCAAAACAGAATTTGCAGCCAGCCTAAAACAAAATCTCTAGCTGATCTAATGAAACACGAGGGGAAAGAATGAAGTGAGACCTGTCTCCCTCTGAACAAATGTTCAGAAAAGACCAGCAATGGTATGTGTGTGGCTGCATACTTTGATACAACAACTGCTGCCAGTGTGTTTGTTCAGTCAGGAGGGCTTTTGAGGGGCAGTTCTGAAGCACACCCCTGCATGCTTTCGAGTTTCACACAGCAGGGAGCTGAGTGGAGGATTAACCTTAGCGTGATGTAAGGTAGGATTGGGCTAACACTATTTGTCATATTTTCATGGTTGAAACTCAGGTGAAGTTTCAATGAAAGCTGTGTTCTCAAAAAATGTTCAGTGGGGATGTTTGCAGTTTGAGACAATTATGCAGTTCCAAAGTCTATGATGAGAAGGTGATTATTTATATATTTGTAATTCATATTTTAAATTATGTGTGGGAAATGGTTTTGTGGAGAATTCTTAAAGCCTGACAGAGGGCTTACATAGTATGCATCTGTATGTAAACTGTGAGATAAAGTGTGCTGACTTAGAACAGAGACTGAAAATAGAATAAAAATCTTTTAAAACACCTCTCAGGAGCCCCATCTCTAGGTCAGGAAAAGAGGTTTTCTGACATCATGTTTTATGGTTTTGATTTTTAGTACTGCATAGGTGAGTACTTGGAGCAGTAGCAAATAGAGGTAGAGTGTCTCATTTAAATGTTCTAGAGGTAAGAGAAGTGGGTCAAGCCTTATGAGGGGAGAAGTAAAATTAAACATGGATATCAGGGTGGATAACTAACTTCAAGGTAAGTGACAATAGCTGCAAAATAGTAGCAGTCCCTGCAACCACCCAGTGGTCCAGTACAGAAGCTGCACTGAACTGACCCATCTGAAAAGGGTTTGGCCATGTCGGTTCCCCAGTGCCATACACCTTCTGCCCAGGAAGTTGAAAGGGAAGGCATGGCCCAGAAAGCACGGCTGGGAACCAAAGTGGGCAATCCAGGGCCTTCTTCTGTGGCAGCAGCCTGAGCCTAAACCTTCTAAAAGTAATGAGGCACACATGAACTTGTTCAAGGACCTGACAGCCCACCTGTCCCCCTGCCCCCAGAAAGGTAGAGAGAACTAAAGAGGGAGAGCTGAATGCCATGATTTTCTAGCCAACACCACTAACTTATGCTGAGATGAGTCTCAGTTTAGGAGGAATTCTCAGAAGTAATTGGCAATCAGGAAGGCCTTAGTTTACAAATCAAGACTGAAGCTAGTAAAAATTCACAGTTTAACCAAGCACAGAAGAAGGAAAATATCCAACATACTTAAAAGCTCTTGAACATACCTAAGAAGGAATGAAATGGAATGGAATGGAATGGAATGGAATTCATTGCATGACCTGTGAAAGACACAGGCATCTACCAACCACTCTGGTGTTGTATAAATGTGAAGTTGTGGTTTGCCTGCAATGACATGTAAGGAGCTTCTGTAAACATTCAAGTGAGCAATTAATTATTGTAAATGCTTCAGAGTAAATGCTGTAAAAATCCAGCTTTGGTGCCAGATGTAGTTCATGTAGTCATTCTGAGTTCTTACTCCTCTTCCTTATGTACTTAGTAGATTTTTTTTTTTTTTGTGGAGGGGGGGAACCCAACAATTGTGAACATGGAGAATCAGAGTAAGTTTCTGACAGAATCCCAAGAATTTGGAGTTAACCCCTGAACTTTAAAAAGAAAGGTTAAAAAGATAATTTCTTAGTTTGCAGATAGCTTTTTCTCATGGTCTGACTAGGAAAGTTCCTTTTGAATAACAACATTTAAAAGGGAGAACTAAGGAAGTTTTGTTCCTCTGGCACCTAAGACATGGAAATGGTTACTTGATCTCTGGCCCAGGGATGAATACAGCCGTGCCTCCAGTGCTGTATCTCTTCCGGAGGACCTTTCAAATACAGAAACTTAGGATGATGACAATAACACTTTCTCTCTGCTTCCAAAGCCCCCTTGGGGCACCAGTGTTTGCCTTCCTGAACGTGGTAATCGAGTATACGTCATGTCTCATGGCAGGATGTGTGTTGGACTGTGCCAAGGTCATGCCTAATTGTGCAATAGAAGACAGTGGCACTGTGCAGTTTTTAGATGTTGATACTGTAGGTCCTCAGGGAGGGGTGGATGCCTTTGGAGCTTGTTCAACACTTTTTCAGGAAAGCACCTAGCAAGCCTGAAGCTGTGTTTCCTAGAGGTTAACACAGGGTAATTTTGCATGCCCAAAGGGTAGAGAACTCTTTACCTTTGCCTTCTCTTCAGGAGGATACTCAGCATTGCAGAAATGTACATGCTGGTCTGTTGCCTCTCTCTACAATAAAGTTAGGGACAGGACTTGTGTGAAAAACTTCTGCCTTCCTTTGGGCTTGGTGCTTCTAAAGGTTCCTGAGGAAAAGGAAATGTAATATGGGCTTCCTATGCAAAAAGTGGGAAAAGTGTTTTCTTGCATCTCACAGACACCATTGCTTCTGTCCATCACTTCCTCCTCCCTTTTTGATATTTTCAAGGAAGATTTTTTTTTGGCATGTATTCCCGTTTGGACTTAAGTCCCCCTTAATCCTGCTCAAATTTTTCACTCACAAACATGCCTCTGTGTAAAGGAAAGCAAATAGCAAAACTTGCTCTGCAGGCTGTCTGTGTGATATAGATGGAGGACTGCATGATAAGGGTGAACTGCTTTGGTTATGCAGAATTCCAGAGAAAAAGGACTCCTTTGTGTGGTTTTCACTGTACATTTGCTCCATCCCGTGAATAAGGCTAAAGCATTAAATGTATTGGCTTTGATGTAGGAGAAAGCCTTCTGCACAATAAGAGTTGGAGTCACAAAACTACCTGTTTTCCTGCAGTAGCAATGTAAGGATCCTTGGAGCAAGCCTGGGAGAGAATGTGTGGAGGCTCATTCAGTTTTATTTAAAAAACCTGAATTTTTTTCAGACATTTCAACAGAAATTAAAGTACCCCAGAGTCACGCATGTAATTGCATATACTTGGTCTTCTGTCTTAACTGTAGCTCAGTTGAAGGCAATCTATAACAGGAAATACTCAGCCTGATCTGTCCTTGACAGCTTCTGTGCTTGGTGCATCATCAGCAGGGAAGTAATACTTCTTATCCTTCAAATATATATTCAGAATGATAGATTTGCCACAAGCGAGTGATTTCCTATTACTGCTGCTCATGTGCATGCTTTACAGGCTTGTTAAGCCTTTACCCTGGTGCCTGCCAGAAACTGTCTTTGGTCATTAAGGATTAGTCTTCTCCAAACTCAATCAACAACATTAAGCAGACAGACTAACAGACTCCTGACAAAGCAGCTTTCCGTGCCTGTAGTTGCAGATTTCGAGATGCTTCTTGGAGATTCTGCAGAGCTTTGAGCTATTTTCCATTCAGTGCACTCAAGGGATGTATGTGTATCTTAGTTTAGTCTTCCTCTACCCATTGGTGAGAATTTCTTCAGTGTTATCTAGGAATCTTGTAGTTGCCTTCCAAATTTTCAAAAAGAGTTTAGATAAAAATGCAAACTTTTAAAAATTAAAAAGCTGTTCTCTCCAAAATGGATAACATAGTGAGGAATGACTATAAAAGATCTGTGGAAGAAATGTCAGAAACAGATTTTTTACTATGTTCTCTCTATGATCAAATTTAGACATAAGCACAGGCAGATGTGAGGTTATCTGGCTGGCTGTAGCCAGGCCTTCTCATCTTGGATGAGTTTGTTAGAGAGCTCTTCCTCGCAAAAAACCTGCTAGTGTTTTGTGACCTTTGGTTCTTCCAAAGCTGCCACTCAGAAACTACTTCTATACTCCAATTGTACTGCTTCTATCTAGTTCAGAAGATGACTTTTTGAAGATCCATTCTCTGTATACCAGGCTATTCCCTCCTCTTTCAAATGCTGCCGCCTGGTCTGTCTGATGAACAGTTCTCGTTAGTGTGGAAATTCCCTCTCCATCAGGGTTGCATTAAGCTGAAGGGGGGGAAATCACTGTCACTAATCTTGCTCTGGTATTTGCACGGACTGTTTGTGAGTATGTGACTGCTGTGGTCCTTTGAAAATCTTAAAGGAGAAAAACTGTGGCTCTCTTGGATTTAGTAGAAGCAGCAAATGTAGGGGAGGATTTGACTAGTGCAAGGGCTCTGTTAGCCTTCTGTTGTTGATGAATCTGTTGTGCAATGGCAAGAGAGCTTGCTGGAGGGCATGGCATCAATTAAAACTTTGGTGAGTGTCTTCATCTCTGTATCTGACACATACAGCCAATAAGGCTTCCTTTTTTTTTTCTTTTATCCTTTTAACACAAGCAGCACTTTGGACAGCTAATTGCTTTGTTCTTTCTTGAAAAGGAAGGTGGAACCCCTGAACTGGTGTGTCCTCTGCCAATCAGGATAAACAGATTAAAACCTTTGAGAGCTCTCCTCCTTTGTCATGTTCTTTAATTTCCACTGCTTGGGCCAGGGCAGCCTCAGCTGGAAGTGTTCAGCTTTGTTAGCTCTTTGTTTCTCTGACCACCTGAGATCGACAGGACTGTGCATAACCCATTTATATGGACAACACAGAAAATGTGCAGGTGGGGATGCTTTTGCACCTCAAATAGCTTGTGAATTAATGTTCAAAAATATGCTGAAGTCTGTGGAACAGACAGTGTTGTAAGTTATTGACATGTGAAAATACAGGGATAAAGAGGAGGACTGGTGGGTGGAGAGGCCCTCTTTTCCAGCAGGATAATGAGTTTGCATGAAGCTGTTATCTCTCTTGGTGGGAGAAGACTTTTGACAAATAGGGAATTGAAGCCAGCTATGGTTGGGTGACCTTGCTTTGAAGTGACTTCTGTGATCTGCGTACTCATTTCCTCTGCCTTCATGATGGCAGGACAAATATGTAAATTTCTGCTTGCTTTGCCAAAGTACAGGCATGAGCCTTGAAACAAATTCTGTATAGAGGGAAACAGCTTGTGAGCTTCTGTACTGCCCTGGGTTCTGCTTCAGCTGGAAGGCTTTTCTCCATGACTGACGTGCGTGGTGGGCTGAGCCTCATGGCAGAAACCAGAATTGCCTGATGTACAAGGTGCTGCCACACCAGAGCAGGTGATCCTGCCTGCTCTGCATGTCAGCAGAATCACAGAGGCAGATTTTGCATCTCTCTGCTCTCCTGAATTGTCTTGCAGGGTTCCATCATTACCCAGTCCGCTCCCATCATTTGATCAGATAAGGCTGACCAAGGGATTCCACTAACCTTTGGAAGCATTCAGTGACTGCTATTTTGGGACAGTGATGCTTGCAGGTGCATGAAGTTGGGGAACGACCTCTCCTGTGACTGAGGGACAGGGAATCTCCCTGCACAGGCTGGGGTAGGGAAGCCCCTCTGCCCACGAGTGCCTGGGTGCAGCTACCCTCCCTGCCTTCAGGCCTTTCCACATGGACTAACTAGTTCCTTTGAAAGCATTGGCCAAGGCTTCCCTTCACAGAATTAACTGACAATTGTCCCAGCTAGTCTTTAGCTAGACAAAATAAATCTGGTCATGGCAAGCCCAGTCTGGCTGACCTGGCTTGTTCCTGAAGTCCCTAGGTGAATAAGAACTCGTGCAGACACCTCAGCCAATCTCAGCCAGTCCAGAGAGCAGACACATCTCTGCTCAAGGAGCTGGGCAGGGCTGAGGCTCACACCAATCAGTGTCTAGGGCCTGGAGTTTTGAACTCCCTATATAAGTAGGTTTCAAACAATAAAAGAGGCTGTTTGTCTCATGATCAAGAGGACTCGAGTCATGATTTCCGTCTCCTTACTTACGACTGTCACGTAATAGACAATGATGTGCTTTTTTTCTTCAGCTAGCACAGGCCTGCTGAGTTCTGCTGAGATTCTTCCCAGGCAAGATTTCCTCTTGCTCAGCATGTCCTGGAATGTGTTGCATTAGTAAGCTTCCATTATTTGGTGGTTTTTTGGGACTTCCAATCTTCTCACATCACCTTTAGCCTCTCCTACATGTTTGAATCCCTTCCTTCACCATGAAAGTCTCAGGCATGCATCCCTTTTTCTAAGCACCTTCTTTACTCTAACCTGCTTACTTTTCCCCAGCATTGCCCCACCAAACAGCCTGCAAGGACGTCCCCTCAACAGGGCTGGTTCTGTGCTTTGCTGTTCATAATGCATTGCAGTATGGTGCTGCAGGCTCTTCTGTCTGCCTAACAGGTGTCTGCCCAAGCTGTTTGTTTTCAGTTCTCTTTTGCTTTTGCTTTCAAGAGTATAGGGAAGATGTGAGCTGCCTCAGTAGTTCCCACGCAGCTCTCACCATCTTAATGGTATTTTAGGAAACACTTGTATGCCTTGAAGCCTTGTACCAGAGGAAGCTACTACCACCTCTGTGCAGGTGGAGATTCCTCCACTGCATACCTGCTGGCATATCCTATCTCAGTTGTTAAAGGACTGGCTGGAATCTGTGTTTCCAGGTGCTCTAGAAGATACCAAACAAGTAGATATATGATAGAAAGTAATAGAGATCCTGCTGGGCTCTCTGGGCAAGTCTCTTGCTAATTAATGTTAATCTTGTTAATTAATTAACACACCTTGTTATGAAAAGATGGTTTATTTATATTCAACAACTTGTTTCAACTCATTACTTGCAGTAGTCAACTCTTTTTGATAAGTTATGACAAGGATGGTTAGATTTAGGGCAAAACCATCAAAATTTTGTGCTGTCCTGCAAGGTTAGGATACATCCTAACCAGTAGTAATTTCAACAGTGTCATTTTCTGCTCGATGATTATAAATGAGTAGTTAAGAAAGTCAGATTTCAATTGGCCAGCAGAGATTTTAACCATGCACTCATCTAGATTAACCACTCCGGAGATTGGGGATTATCAACTGTTATGTAAAAGCAGACTCTTTTTTTTTAATTGGAACAGGACTGTTAGCAGATGCTGCATTTGCTAAAGAAGCCAGATTGTCATGTAATACACCCAGAATGTGTACTTTGTTTGGCAGAATCATGCATATGGATTGCTACTTTTCTTTGCCTTTACCTCTAGTGACAGCACACTGCTGATCAGACAGGTGAATCATTAGAGGTCAGATTCAGTTCTTATTTCGGTTGTTAAGTAAGAATTGAAGCTGGTTTGGTTCAGTTCTGGTTCAACACAGCTTCAGATCTACTGTGTGTGTTCAGTTCTGACTGAGGGAAAGCTAACCTCATGTACTGTAAAATCTCATGGTAACTTGAATCCCATGTGTATCACAGCTCTGTAATTGGATAAAGCCCTTGGAGCAATAATATTGCTCAAATCCATAGCATATGTGGGTGAGATCCCTTCATTCACATACAGCATAGGCTTTTTTTTTTTCAAGTTAGTTCATCCCACAAAATGGGATGTGTTGTGTGCCAGGCAGAAATCTGTGCTAAAATTTGTAGTGATTCTTTTTGCCTTTTAAAATGTAGGCACAAAGGCACTGAAGTTTCTGTGTGATCAAATAAACCTCCGCACAGGTCCCAGAGAGGGAATAATGCCTGCTTGTTTAAATGCAGCAGCACTACCTGGTGCCCAAAAGCTGATGGGTCTTATCCTGGGTGAGGTCCCGTCTGCAGCCAGGGTTTCCTGGAAAAAGCAATATATAGCCTTCTAAAGAGAGCTACTTGCGTGCCAGTTGGTATTTCCTTACTGCAAACAAATGTCTGTTATAGCAGTTTGTTCATAGTGAAAAGGAAGGGATTATTGGGCAATGCAACAGCTTTGGAAGAGGAGAAGTACCTGCTGCAGAGAGGCAAAGCTTCTCTTTGGCTTATCATGCACACACCAAGAGGCATCCCTCATCTCTGATGCCTTCCTGGATTGCTCATACCATTAGCTGAAGCTGTGTTTGCATTTCTGAAGAGGTTAATTGGCAATTAAACCTCCACTCAACCCTTCCCTGGGGTATGGCTGTCACTTACAGTGTTGCTTTTGTTTACCAAGCAAAACAGCCAGGGTTGCTGGGTCTGGAGAGCAACAGGGAGTCCAGGGGCTCCCATGGGAGGCTTGTCCATCACACCCAGCAGCCAGCTAAGTGGCCAGGAAAGAAAAACAGCACAGCCAGAAAGGGGCTCCTTAGGTTGGAATTACTGGTCCAAATGGTTGCACAGGCTCTCTTTCTCTTCATACTGCAAGCCAGAAGCTTTGTAAACCTTCTCTATTTCAGCCAGGTTTTCTCCATTTGGCTATTAATAATGGCTGCACACTGATGTTCTTCCCTCTAGCTTAGGGGAGTTCCTGGGTTGTCAAGAAGTTTGGAAGATAAATAATCAATGCCAGGGACATGGCAGTCAGTTGTATTTTTTGTCTAGTTCAGACCTCACCTTCTCCTAGCCCTGGGCACAATATCCAGTCTGGAAGTTCACATTTAACAGTTTAATGCTCTTTTCTAATCCAATATTGCTGCTTGTTATTGTAAACATGTCAAGTTTACAATATCTTTAATGACCACAGCAACTGTGAGATAGCAGATATTTCCACAGGCTTATCTGAAATCAGGAGAGGAGTTAAATGAAGATGTGAGGTGAGACAAGGAAACTATGCCAGCAGCAGAGCAAGAGACACTTTTGAGTTCTGACAGCTGGTCTGAATTGTCAGGGGAAATTTCCATCTGAACTTTCAATATAATAGTGGACTTTGCATCAAATGAGTGAGGAAGAGTATCTGTGTATGTGTGAGTGTTTAAGACTATATATGTGAGGGATTCTTTTTTCTTTGCATTAATCAAAAAACTTAAAACAATAATAGAAATTTTATGCACAGACTGCATTTTTCAGGTAACTTTCCCTTTAAGATTTCCACTCTTTATCGTGAAAGATTTAAAGGGAGAATAATTAAATGGATTACATTAGGCCTCCTCTTCAGTTCTCAAGTACTTAATCTCTCTGGCTAGGATTCAAATCTATGGCCTCAAGTGCTCCATCTTTAAAAAGTGGAGCCACTGAACTAGATAGCATTTAAAGAGTGCAAATCTTTCGGATCTGGCGTCACAAAGCAAAGGAGACCTATTGCAGAGGAACAGGGAGATATGCTACATATCCTGCAGTGAATTTTCTACGGAAAACCATTTTCAGTGATGCTCCTGACTTGCAATTGCCTGTTCTCCTTCTCAACCTGCCTGACTGCCACATGCACTCCTGGCTTGTCATTGCTTTCTCTTGCTCTTCCCTCCCCTAGCTACCCCTTCCACCAACAGCACCCTCACACCTTGCAAGTCCTGCATTTTCATCTAGTTTTAGTAGGCTTGCAAGCACAGAGGCAAGAGCGTGGCAGGCAGTGTGAGGCTGGGTGTGGCTGACGGCGGGGTGCCTGTGCTGGCATACAGGTGTGTGTGCGTTTGTGCGGGGATGTGCCTGCCGAAATGAGGTAGAAACTGCTGAAAGAGGCATCATTTTTCAGAGGCCAACAGGAATGCTATCAGGCCTCTGAAACACACCCATGTCGTTGGTATGTCCCTTAGGGAGCTCAGTGTCTCTGGTGATACTTGGGAGTTGGAGATTTCATAAAGCATCAGTTGTGATTAGCAAGTAGGGTGGAAAGACACTTGAGAGACCTTAATACTGATGCAACAACTGGTCACTTCTGGCAAATACTGCATTAAGAGAATCATTTAAGAAAAGGGGTTTGGTGGGAGGAGTAAAGAACTGAAATGCAGTCCTGGGCCTCTAGTTAGGCAGTATCCAGGGATGCTTATGTGCCTGTGTTGTCCTTGAAACTGGAAGAGCAACCCACTCACCTCGATGCACACCATGATGGAGAAAGCAGTGGGAGGAGACCTGCATGCATCATCTTGTGCCAAGTGAAAAGAGGGTGCCCAGCAGTATGCTGGCCTTTTAAATGGAGGATACTGAGCTCTGTTGCCCAGCCAGCTCCATCTTCCACCCAGGATGAGTATCCTAAGCAATCATCTGGACTCCCACAGCAGTGGTGGATCCCACTGCCATCTGTGCATGAGATGTCCAGGCTTCCAGGGCATACCATCTACCTGTGCCAGAAACCAAGTGTTTCCCCAGGCTCCTGGATTGCCACAGGGAGGGGAGAACTCGGGATTTGAGTGAAAAGGCATTTTGTGCATGCTGAAAACATGACCCTAGCCCTAGCCTGGTAAAGCACACATCCTGCTTTTCTCCTATCTCATCTCTGTGCATTTGCAAGGCTATAGTGGTCTCTTTGGCACATGCACACTGAGCTGGGGAAGGACTTCAGCATGGACCAAACTAGTACTTCCCTGATGGATGCTGACATCTGAGTGAATCCTTGAGTGGCCCTGGAAGATATCTGAGGAGTTTTATGGTCATCTATAATCAGGACCAAGCAATAAACTTTATCTTGAGTGAACTATCAAGCAGAAGTGAGGCATTGGCTTTATAAGCCATTTATATATAATCTAGTAACTATTACTCACTGGTGTTTGTGGCAGGTAAGCACTGGCCTGGCCCTTCTAACAGTCTCCAGCTCTAACCCACAGGAACATAAACCATCTCCCCTCAAATCATGGGGACCCACAGACTGTAATGCCCATGGCTCCTGGGAAATGGCTTAGTCTGTGAGCTTTGCTGCCAAGCCCCTAGCACCCCAGGAGAAACTGCACAGAAGAGAAGCTCTTTCTGCCAGATCTGCAGCAAGTCATCCTTCAGCAGGGCTAGCACCAGAGCACTGTGTGTTACCATGTTCTTCGCTTACATTTTCCTGAAGCCTGACTGAGATTCCCACTGTGGTTCTCTACATGGCTCCTCAGCAACTCTCCAGCTCCAGGTGACGCTGGGATTTGTGACACTCAGAGAACAAGGACTACCTGCCCTGGGGACCTGCTCTAAACTGTAAGAAAATATTTGTCATCAATAGGCTGTGAATTCAATTACATGACCTTATCTTACAATCATTCCTTATCTTTTTCTCCCCCGATGCTCATTTCCATCAAGAAAAGTCATAGCATTGATTAAAGGTTAGTCTACACACACTGACCAAAATTACTGGCTTCTTCCCAGGCTGTGGTTCTGCAGTCAGTAGCACATTTGTATGTGGCCATTTCATAGAATCAATAAGGTTGGAAAAAATCTTCAAGATCATCAAGTCCAACAAGATGTGTCTGATTAAATATGTAAACACAACTGTATTTTTGATAATTTATCCAGGAGAGACAATATAGAGTTTATGCCAGCTTTTATGCTGGCTGCATGGGGACACAGATCTGTACTTGCATGAAAAAGCTTGTTGATTAAAAAAAACCCCAAAATCTATCAAAGTTTCTGTTTTTTCTTTTCTGACAAAATCTAAAAGGGAGGAGTGATTTATGTTGGATCTCAGCTTTTCTTTGTGCTATTGTGTTGGTGTTTGATCCAGAAGCAGTAAAGAAGAATTTTCTGTATCATTGAGCAGGGTTGTTTTTGTGCGTAGCCTGATTCCCAGGAATGCTTCTTGCATGGAAGCAGTCTCCTGCAGAACCTCTTATCCAAGACACTCCTGGCAGGAGAAATCAGATTCCAGGGCAGGATGGCTATCTCAGAATCTCTATTGCCAACAGCCACCCATGAAAGAGGGAGCCTAATCCTCTCCCAGCGAGAATCTCAGCCAGTCTTTGATATCCCACAATGTGGAGTGGACAAGAAGGGAAAAGGGGAAAGTACTCCAGACACAGTGGGCAAGGAATGCCAAAAGGAACACCATTAGTGGCCAGAGAAGGGTACCAAAACCAGGACTGGGACACAAGGAAAGCAAAGGCTGACTCCTCCTGGAGTGCTTCGCTAAGAGTCTCTCCTTCATGTCCCACTAGCTAAAGATGCAGCCAGACATCCCCTCTCTCTTAAATCATTATCTCAGCCTTGGAGTCAGTCTTTCTGGGAGAGAGCAAATGCAGGTCCTCCTGGATCTTCCCTGGCCTATCTTCCTTTCTAGGGGTATGTTTTCAGATCCCTTGTTTACTGAGAGTTATTTTCCTAAAATGTCTGTTTATATACAATACCCAGTCATGCATATCAGGGCAACTTGCTCCTTTGGGAATGCATCAGCATAAAAGCAGATGAGGTTAATGTCATAAAGGAGGGCTGGAGCATTCTTTGCTGAACTGGTAATTGGATGGGCACAGGAAACCTCCAGGAAATTACATCTAGAGGAATGGCTCAGTTGTCATGAGTGAAATATTTGTCAGCATACTGTTGAAAGTCCTAAAGCAGGTGATAAATCTCTTTTTTTTTCACTTGTTCACAGCCTTAAAAAGCACCAGTTTTGTTGTATGAAAAGGCTCTTCCTGGCAAAAGTGATCACAGTCACAGTTTCAGCTGTTCTCCACTTATTTCTGCCCATTCTTGCTCCAGCTTCCACACTTGTGAAGAATGAAAGACTGTGATACCTGTCCCCATGGGACAGGAACAGGTCCAAGGCATGAACTCAGCACAGGTTCAGCAGGTACTCCAGGAGCTACCCCCTGCCCCTAGGTTTCCAGATACCAGGCTGTTCACACCTGGGATTGCATGCAGAAGTGACCCTGTTTGCAGCATTGCAAAGCATCATGTTCCTAGCGGAGGACCAGGCAGTCCATTTCCATAAGCAAGTTCTTCTCACCAATTAGGAATGCTGTAGCAGTTAATTCACAGGTTTGAAATTTTCTGTTTATAGGATATACTCAATAACATTGATTTCAAGATTTTAATAAGCCTTGTTATCCTTTTCTTGACCAAATCTCTCCTTTTCCCAGTAAATTAAAGTCCTGTACCAGGAATGAGGGCATTTAAGAGCCAGGAAGAGAAAGAGGTTGGCCAAAACCTGCTCATTTAAAGAAGGGAACCTCTTTGACAGGAGGCAGCAATCAGCACAGAAAGCAAAGCATTGTTACATACCAGAAATGTTTATATTTTTCCTGAGACTGAAAATGGCAGGGAGCACAGCATGCAGTTTGGAAGAACTGATAGCTGCAGAGACAAGTAAAGGCTCTGAAGGACACTAGAATGTGTTTCTTTTGCAATTATTTTAGATAATATTTACTTTTTGGTGCAACACTCTTCATTTCCAAAGGAAAACTATTCAACTCCTAGAGTCTTAGAATTTTTTGTAATCTTTGGACACACGTTTTCAAAGCCAGAACATGAGGGCTTCAAGGACACCCAGGAGAAAGTCCGGTATTATGCAAAGATCCCACATGTCCCTTTCCAGAAATGACACCCCCTCCCTTGTCTTCTTTCCTGTCTAAGGCAGTGGTGCCCTGAATTGGCTGTCTGAAGACCCATCAACTCCGTGCCAGGGTCTTTCCAAGCGTGTCATAATGTTTATACCTGAACTGATTTAAAGATGAAGAAAATGGATGGAGCAGCATGGGGTGGAGCTTGCTGTAATGGTAGCTCAGGATGACTGTGATAAGTACTGGCAGGGGGATGTTTTTCAGAGAGCAAGGCTGTTCTTATGTTATTAAGCTATCTGTTGTGCACAGGTAGCTAAGCAGAAGGAATGACACAAGCCTATTCATAATGCAGCCAATATCACCGGTCAAACATAAACATGTTATTTAGACACATTCCAGAGCGCCACGCACCATCTCTCCCCAGGCATCTGCTTGCCTTATTACTTGTCTTAATAAAAGATGCTGTCTCAGTCCCTGCACCTCCCAGACATGCTTCCTTCCCCACACCTGGCTGAGCTGAGGGGGCTGCAGCACTCTGCCATTTGCTGTGACACTGGAGAAGGGCTGGCCCAGGGCACTGGGCAGTACTGGGCACTCCCACCCCACAGGAGGGAGCAGAGCCACGCAATGCCAGCAGCAAGAAGGGGCAGGGAGCAGAGCTGACTCAGAGGGAGAGCCCAGCCCTCATCCTGCTGCCTGAGAACTGGGAGTTGTGGGTGCCTGTTGCCCAAAGGGGTCAGATCCTGCTGCTGTCCTTGACTCTCCTTGTCAACCAGTCACTATCCTTCCCACTACCAGCAGCCAGCTTGCTTGTCCAGGCCTTCAGTATGGCCAAAGCAAGCAGTTTTGCTACCAACAGCCTCCCACCTAAAGGAACTTCCAACATGACCAGCATTTTGCTACTGAATTGTGTTTATTTTGGAGATTTGCTATGCAATTCAGCTGTCAAGTGTAAAGATTTGTATCATTCTCTTGTCTCCATCTCTCTTTGAAAGAAATGGGTACTTCTCAGGTATGATTTGGTTTGTCTTAAAGCAGATCAACTGCAACTACCCTGGAAGTGCCCCTTTCTCTCCACCAACTGCAGTAGGAATCCACATGACTGCATCCAATGAAGAAGTCTGCTCTGTAGACACCTAGGAGTCAGTTTGATTGTCCATACATTGCTGTCTAGGGTCATTTGGGATCTTCTGTGTTAATTAGCATGAACTAATGCTCCAGCAGGATTGATTCCCACAGCTCGTGTCTTATAGCCATCCCTATGCTGTCACTGAATAACAGGCAACAGAGCTACAGCACCTTCAATTAGCTATTTATCTATGCTGATGTACCAGAATTAAGTCCTTACAGTGGAATAGGTGCCTGCGTATAAGTTGGGCATCTCAACTGTGAAATAGCCAGGGAGATTGAGCACTCAATCTTCTTGCTCTTACAAAGGTGATTTGAGATGCCTAAGGGTATCCAAAACACCTGCACAGGACTGCCAGATCTGATAGAGGAGGTACGGGAAATTCATGTGCTCCTGCAGTGGTCACTGGAAGTTGAGCAGGAGACACTGGGGCATCTCAAATGACACTATGTTGGTGTGCAAGCAACTAAAGTGAGGCCCCAGGCAACCCAGGCAACACACCTGGGAGCATTTCAGTGTACACAGAAATAGGCACCTGCATCAAATCAGCTGGGACAGTCCTTCTGACCTTACGACTGCTTGGGAGCTGAGACACTCAGTTCACATTTAGGTAATAACCATTAGACATCTAAATTTAGGTGCCTCTATCTGCAGGTTACATCCTGTCCCTAAAGTGAGGTGACAGCCATCTCACCTTTCTGGTGTGATCACTGTGCCATTCGTACTCGCACATGTAGACCAGTGCTGCCTCTCCATCCTCCTTGGCACAGCATGAGAGCCATGGACACCATGTCTCACGCTACAGTGAGTCAGCAGCCCTCAGGCTCCTCAGGGATTGTTTTTAAATGTAGCCCCATTAGCCTTCTGAAAGTACAGGTTATGTTTGATGACTGACCCTTCTGGATCTCTCAAGCATTCTGAAAAATGTATGTAACTTTTATCTTTTCTTCTTTTTTCCCCCTGATATAATTTGACATGGTCTATTCCATGAGGTATTGTGTGTCTGTGTAAATGTAGGGAAGTAGCAGGCAGTCCATAATGTGCTCTGACAAGATGCAAATAGGCTGGCAGTGACCAGTGACCTTTGAAACCTTCTTGGGATATTTTCCTAAGACAGGTTGGGTCCCACTGAGATGGTGCTAAGCTCCTCTCCATCACTACTTATTTTCTCTTCTCATTTTTCATAACTGCCTCCCTCTCAGCTGCCTCACTAAGCCCAGGACCTGCTTTAAAGTTTAGATTAATTTAATGGAGAGAAACCTGGTATGTACTTTCCTAAGAAGCCTCAGGATTTTACACTGAAATAAAAGCAGGAAGGACGTGCAGAACTGTCTTAGGGCTCAGCATGGCCCACCCCACAGTGAATGCACAGAGTGGTGCCTTTCACTGGATGAGCCACTCATCCCTACAGGTCCTCATGTACTTGTATGGGTGTGGAAGAGAGAACTCTCTTGCATGAATTTTGTGGCAATCTCCGCATGTGAGATTCAAAAAGGATCAGCACTCAGAAATAAGCCAGAAGCCCTAAAACAAACAAACAAAGAAAGTTTAGAAGCAGATGAGACATCTGTGGGCACTTAGACCTCAGCACAGGCATGTGCAGCTGCGCTACCCTCAACCCCTGGTTTTGGGAAGGAGCACAAACTTTGTGAGGTGAGGGGGTTTTTTAGGTTTGGGGCTGTATGTAGGGACTGAGTGCTTCATGTGGGTAGGCCTTGATGTCAATTCTGTAATCAGGATAATGAAATACTCCCAGTGAGTAATATTTAAAATAACAAATGAAGTCATGAACACATTGGATATACTCGAGGATTTAGATGGGGTTGTGATGTTAGGTGTGTCGGGCCAGAGGCATAAAATGTAGAGCAAGGGGGAATTTGTCATTGCCTTTGTTAATTAACTTTTGGGCCAGCAATTTGGACAAAGTGACTCAGCGCTCGCGAGCAGGCAGAACTGAGGCTTCAGAAAGCAAGGCTGGTCTGAGCGAGACACAAGGAAGGCCAAGCTGCCCTTTCCGGGAAAGAAGCCGGTGGCTCTCACTGGCACGGGTGAAAGGGACAAGCAGAGCAGATGTGTCCCCACACGCAGACGCAGCACCTATTGAGAGGCCCGGGGAAATAAACCATCTCTGGATTCAGGCTTGGCACTCTCCCTCTGGGCACTGCGGCCCCGCTCACACACCCACAGCTTCCTCATCGCCTACTTTGCAAGCAGTTTATCTGCGGAGAACGCAGGCAAAGAGACAAAAGGCTTGGAGCAGGGAGGGGACGCACTGCTATTCATAGTCGCGGTCCCCACCCACGGGTGCTAGGAGTCAGACAGGGGAGCACCTTATCAGGTGCCTGACGGAGCAGCACTCAGCGCTGTCCCACGGCTCCATCTCCACCCCGACGCAGGGGTGAGTGCCCCGCTGACGTCAGGAGGCCTTACTTCATTTCCTGGCACAGGGGCCGAATTTTCACAGCCCTGTCCTGTGGGAGAGGAGAGGAGAGGCGGTGGAACTGGAATAGGCGTGCTCAGCCCCACCTCCTCAGCCCTCCAGCTGTTAAAGCTCCCAAGAGCGGCGGGCGCGGAGCTGCTGCTCGGCCGGGGTTGCAGCAGCGGGGCCGCCCGGTTACTGGTGCGCTGCAAAAGTGCCTCTCCTAGACGGAGCCTCCCTGCTGCCTTCACCAGGCAGGGCCCAGAAAGGTAATTCAAGGCGATGTTGTACAGGATGCAGGGTGGGCCTGCCTTGTGCAGCTGGGTTGGGACGGCGTGCGGGACCGTGGCTGTGCGGGGTGGGAGAGCAGGGGCGTGCAGTGCCACAGTGAACTGAGAGTGCCTCCCATCCTTGCCTCTAAGATGGGACTGCTAGCTGGAGCTGGGGAGACGCTCCCGGGAAACGATTTGAAATTTGTGGGTGAATGGGTGTATTTTATGTACAAATATCAATGGGAAAGGAGGGTCAAGGTGGAGGGAGAAGACTCCTTGCTCAAGCGAGAGCTATGATTTGGGGTGTGCTGTATAAGCTACCACAGCACAGGCTCCCTTGCACAGTCTGCAGAGCCCATTGGAATTCCTAGACACTGCTGTAGGTGGTGGATGAGCAGACTCGGCTTCTGGGGAGCAACACTCACCCAGGAGACAGGTAGAGGCTCTTCATGCCTCCCAGGATATCTACCCTGGGAAAAAAAAAGAGAAGGCAGTAAAAATGTGCAAGTGGCCCGGTTCTCCAAGTCAGGAAGATTATTTTCTATCGCATTTGTTCCACTGGCCGTGGTGACTGGCTGTGGCAAGCCCCACTTGCAGTCAGGACCCAAAGCTATGGGTGCGCTCCGTGCTGTCATGAGGTCACTCACGCTGGTTCTCTGGGCTCTCCACGTGGCCCAACAGCAAGCACCAGTCTGTATCTGCCAGAGCTGTGAGCAGATAAGCTAATCTAATCAACAGTAAATGTCCGTGGATAAAATTTTAGAATTTTCTCTCTAAATTTATTACTCACAATTCTCCAGATAACCCAGCTATCTGGGCAATAGATCATAAATCTCCAAAATTTTGTGTACATTGATTGTGAAAACGCCTTCATATGTTATCCACTTATCCCGTTCTCTCCATGGAAGTCCGAAGTTCCTGCATATTTGAATAATTTGCATTTTACTGTAGCCAGCCTTTTGAAGAGCTGCACATCTTTTACACAGCGAGTTAGAAGCTGGAAAAATATTTCCCCAATTCAGTCGTAAGCANTGAGTTAGAAGCTCAATTTAGAAGTTAGAATTTCCCCAATTCAGTCGTAAGCAGGTCCATTGAAGCATTTGTGGGGCTGAGAGTGAGTCAGTGATATTTTCACCCTTTGTTCATCCCTTGTTTAGATCAACTGCCATTTATTAAAAACACAATCTGCACTCACTAAAATCTGCTGGAAGGGTTTGAGAACCAGCTTCCTAAGTGTAGTATGTTGTTCTGGAGCAGGAAAATCAAGGCAAATGGCATAGTGACCATTAAAGTGCCAATTTTGCAAGGTTAATTTTTTCTTTATCTATTAGAAAGCCCCTAGTTTTCCAGTGTGGGTCACCATTGCAGACAGGTTTGCTCATGTTTCATTGTGATATTGCATCTAAACTCCTCTATTGTAGATTTTAGAGACTCAAGCCTAACTGAGGAATTTAGTATTTAGAAATCAGTACCTGCCCCTAGGGTCTAAACTCTATGTGCCTGCATAATGGACCATGATGTGCCAAAGGCCCCCTGTGCTGTGGTTTCTGCATATGCTTCAAGCTCCCAAGAAAGTAGGGAACTTAATTCCCCTAAGCAGCCCACTTAAGTTATCCCCTGGGAGACAGGCTTGCTCCGACAGCACTGAAATCCTTGTGATGAGACAGCAGGAATGTGTTAGAGACCTTGACATCATTGGCTTGTGGACTCCTCACGCAATAACTTGGTGGTTACTTCTCACTCAGTGAACAGCTTTGGCTCTGACATGTCAGGCCTCTAGTCAGTGCAAGGCAGTGTCTTGGGCAGGAGACTGAGGTCTTTGAGACACTCCTTATTGCTACACTGCCAGGAAGAAGGAGAAATATGAGTTTAGGGCTAGTGGTTGGTGGCCTGTATTTGCTGCTGAATTTGGAGTGAGAAGGGCTATTCTGGAGGCATCTGCAAGGTAAAAGGTGTTAAAATTCCCCCTTCATTCATAACAGTAAACCAAAGCCAAACATTTCTCAGGGAATGTAAAAGGGGGGAAAAGAATGTACAGAGAGAAAGAGTATTTCCTGTTCTGCACTGTTCATTTCTGAATCGCCCCAGTACAAGGTACTGATGTTGTTTGAACTTGTCAGAAGAGCGTAAGCTGTGTTATGACTAACAGCTGCTCTTGTATCAAAGAAGTGACAAGGTAGTCTCTGCACTGCAGGGCACCAAGCAAGTGCCTCCTCCAGCACCTTGTCCCTGCTCCCCACACTCCTAAAACATTGCACAACATCAGGCACAGTGCAGGGAACATGCAAGGTGAATTACCCCTCCTGAGGGGCTTGGCTTGCCCTTGATGGAGAGCCAATGCCAAATTATGAGATGACTCTGCTCCCATTGCCCCATGTCCTTAGCACTGTGCTGTCCTTGCTCAGCGAGGTGGAGAGGGAGGTCTTGCCTCTCCTTCCCCACTGTTGACAGTACCCAGATGGTTGATTTGACAGCCTGTTTTCTCTTTTTCTACAGCTTTGGAGAGGTTGTTCAAGAAGGCGAGAGGATGACAACGTCACCTCCCTCAGGCTGCGGCAGCATCGGTGCTGACTACCACCTGCTCTGCGACATAGAGAAGGCCTGGGGGATTGTCCTGGAGTCGCTGGCTGCAGCAGGCATCCTCATCACCATTTTCCTCATCTGCTCGCTCTTCTTCCTTATCTGCAAAGTCCAAGACAACAGCAAGCGGCACATGATCTCCGTCTATTTTTTCTTTCTTTTAGGCACACTCGGCGTTTTTGGTCTCACTTTTGCCTTCATCATTAAACTCAATGACAGGACTCGTCCCACTCGCTTCTTCCTATTTGGAGTCATCTTTGCTCTCTGCTTCTCGTGCCTCCTCACCCATGCCTGCAACCTCAACAAACTAGTGAGAGGAAGAAAGCCCTTCTCCTGGCGGGTGCTGCTGCTCTTCATTGTTTCCTTTGCCCTGGTACAAGTTGTGATCAGCATTGAGTACTTAGTCACCATGTTAGTAAACCAGAGAGATGAATTCCTGAGTATGTCTCGGGAGAATACCAACAAGGACTTTGTCATGCTTCTGATCTACGTGCTCTTCCTGATGGCTCTGACCTTCTTGGTTTCCATGTTCACATTCTGTGGGTCATATAAAAGCTGGAAGAGGCATGGGGCGCACATCTTTGTCACTGTCCTGTTCTCCATTGCCATTTGGGTAGTGTGGATCACTATGCTCCTAAAAGGCAACATGGTTTTAGACCAAAAAGCGTGGGATGATCCTGTTGTGGCCATTGCTCTGGTGTCCAACGGCTGGATTTTCCTGATAATGTATATTGTCCCTGAAATTTGTTTCCTCACTGCTCCTCTGAAGCTAGAGGATTACCCTCCGGAAAATGACTTCTGCCAACCCAAGTTCATAAAGCAGGCAACTGGAGTGGACAACCGTGCCTACACCCAAGATGAAATTGTGCAAGGTATGGTGAAGTGACTGACTCCACTGTCCCCCCAGCCCTAAGCACACAGGCACCACTCATGACCTAAAAGAGGTGGGAGAGCTGCAAGAAAAGATTTGAAGATGATAGATAAATTAGAGGCTAGGAAAAAGTTTCAGACCGATGAAACTTTGGAAATGCACATGAAAATTAATCTCCAGACATGAGGGAAATGAGTGAGGACCAATGCAAAACCTAAGCTAAAGATGTGTAGGAGGAGTGACTGAGTAGGAGACTTGCTGCATGTCAGGGCTGAAATAGAACTCTTTATGACCCTGCTACGTCTGGGAAGTCCATGTTAAAAATCAGGAGGAGTTTTTTTGTCTCTTAGTGATGCTTGAGCCCTTCAGGCCTATCTAGGTTATACCTTGGAGGTTATTTATTCCAGTTCTGATCGGGTTCCCTTATCCATGTAAAAATAAATCCATCATCTGAAAAGGAGGCAAGGACGCCTTCCGTATGAGTCTTTTGCCTACTTGGACAAAGCAAAATGTTCTATCAGTTGATGTCTCCCAAACCTGTGGGTAGGAGATGTGATTCCTCTGGCTGTGGATTTGCTCCTGGTATCATGTTTGTCACCTGGAGTCAGACCCCCAGGTTTGTGAAGGAATAGCCAAGAATGGTTGTGCTCTCCCAGGGAATACCATGAAGGGGGTCTTGTGCATACAAGTGGGAGGGATTTGGCTGGTGGTGGTGACAGTAATTGTGAGGCAACAGGAGGTGTCTAAACTCCAAGGCCACCTGTGTCCTGTTATTTGCAATACCATTCATTCCTGCTTTCAGAAGGAAATATTCAACATCCTCCCCCTATGGATTTTAGCCCATTCCTGCCTGCACATTGCATGGTTAGGCCAATCTAAAAGCAGCTGCTCATGTAGCCACGACCCTCTGAGTCTCCCTTGATGTGGTATTTCCAAGCTACAGTGTAATGCTAATGCACTAACTTTCCCGTTTTTGTCTTGTGACACAGGAGGCCTCAGCTACTCCCCGTACGCTTCTCACTTTCAGATGAAGGTAAGTTCATGCCACTGCCGCCCATTTCACCACGTGCCGGCTATAGGTTATTGTTCAGGTGCTGAGAGGAAGGGAAGGAGAAGGGGCAAAAACAGATGGACCTAGAGCAGGCTCTGTGAAGGCAGACCTGTGGTTTGCATGGAGCCAGGTGATTCTGTGACATGTTCGTGGAGGTGCCTGTGGCTGGGAGGAAAGAAAGAGCTGTGACGTGTCCAGGGATGTGGGAAGGCAAGAGGGGGCCAAGGTAAAGAGGCTGTGGTTTTCAATGCTTCAGGATTTGGTACCACATAAGAAGTCTTCTCTTCGAACACAGTTCCTACAGTAGACTGTGCCCTCTCCTCAGGAGAGTGTGCTTATTTCCTCAGCCCAGGCTCTGAATGTATTCCCACCAGCAGACACTGGAAGTTGCAGTGCAGATCCAGAATGGGCAGATTGCATGTCCCCCTGTTCATTCACCAGTCATTCAGACCACAGCCTAGCCAGGTCTAGTAGCTCATGTCATGTTCCCACATGTCCTCTGGTGACATGTCTCCATCACTAATTTGTTCTGCCAGGATCCTTTTCCACAGTCTTATTGGTCACATTCTCAGGAAACCTTCAGCTCTGTTTCTCCCTTCCTTCCTTTGTTTTCTTTATAAGCCTTGTTGTATTACTTCTGTCCAGTTTCCAAAGGTAAAGACTTCTGTGTTTCCTTTCCAGGCCATTGAACCCCAGAATGATTTCTCCATCCCTCGCCCCAAGGCCCGGACAAGCCCATACCATGACTACACTGGTGGGAAAAGCCCCATGTAGCAGCTCCACAGTGAGCAGAGACTAAGTGCTCCTCAGCAGAGGCGTGGGGAATGGGCCACATGGTGACAAGTGAGATGATCCTGCAGAAGAGTCAACCCACACCAGCAAAAAAGGGAGGAATCCTCTTTCCCCCACACAGGCACCTTTGTACCTCCCTGTTATTCTTCAGACATAGCTTTCAGACACAGCCCTGGCCATCCTGTCCCTGCTCACTCTGTCTCCATGGAATGGAGCTTCTCTCTTCTGACGGAAGAGCATCCTGGCCTATTTTCAGCAGGAATGCTAGAGAAGCAGGAAGATCATCAGCTGGGTCTGTGACTGGGTTTGCCCCAGACAGGACCTGTTTTAATCAGCTCGTGAGGGTGCCTGCACCCCTTATCTGATGGGAGAAGAGGAAGGATCAGGAGCATCAGCCCTGCACATTCCTTCCTCCTGCCCACCGGTGAAGACATCTCAGGTACTTCTGAGGACATCTTTATCTATCTACTCTTACTTTTGTGCCTACTCCCAGCCCTGCCTGCCTGTCCTCCAGAGGTCAGTGGAGAACAGACAGAGAGAAAGAGTATTCTTGTTTTCATCTTCATATTTGCTTCCATCACCTTCCTTATCATCTAGGGACCATGCTGGAGATGGGAAAGAAAACTTAAAGGCATAAAACCATATACACCAAATTACCCTGACACATGTTCCAATTCATGTTCTAACAGTTTCCTTTCCAGCTCTGGCTCCTACCCATGTGCCCCAGCTGAGCTCCCTAAGGTGCCTACCCCCCTGCAAACTCTCCCTCCCCACCCCAGCCACTCCAGGCTGTGGATCCCCAAAGACAAAGCCTCTTCCATGTGGCTCCTTGCAATACCCTGGTGAGGTGTAATCCTGTGAACGCTGGATCTCAGCCTCTCCCGGAGTGTGTCTGTGACATTAACACAAACATTTCCCAAGCAGCCAGGTTACAGAGGGCAGACACCCTTCTTCCCAGGTATGAGTGAGCAAAAGTGTGTGTGTGGTGTGTGGACTGCACCCTGGTGATGAGCAATGAGTCTGCAGAGTTGAATCATTCTGTAACCTGCTTTGCATTTGATAAGTATCTTTCCATGGTATTTCATATGTAACTACAGAGAGCTCTCCAAGTGGGTGTGTGTGGTACACTGGCATCTGACACAGCTGTATATTTATTTAGTACTTTGTATATGGACCGTTTAATTAATAAAAACCCAAACAGCCTGACTATGAGAAACCAGTGTTCTTCCTTGGGAATGTGATTCCTGTAATAGCGGGTGGGGTGACAGCAGTAGCTCCCCATGGGTTGGAGTGGGCCACCTGGGAGGTTGCACTTAGGGAAAAATGGCAGAGAGATGCTGCTTTGAAGCTGTCATTGTGGACCAAAGATCAGCTGCTGGAGGGTGCAGAAGAAGGGTTAGTAGCTTCTCCACACTGCTTTTTTGAATAAAGTCAATTCAGTGTTGGGAGTGCTTAAGAAACGAGGAAATATAAATCCAAGCCACAGCAGGCAAATGCCGGAGGAAAGATGTGAACTTTTCATCACTGCACGTCTGTATCTGCTGTGTCAATACTCCTGTATTTATTCACTTGTCTCTTGTTGGGTACCTGCATGATCAAGAATAGGAAAGGAACTTGTAGGTGTGTAATTCAGTTTATAAAAAATGTCCTTCTGATGTTCTGAATACATGTCGTATTTTTATTTGAAAATATAAACAGTATCAAAGCAAAATCATATCAGTGAAGATCATAATGATGATAATAATAATTTTTTAACTTCCTGATAGTACGAGGCTATAATTTCCCTTTTTAGAGGATACTCTCTCATGAGATTCTACATGGTGTGTTATGCTACCACATACCCTTATGCTCTTGGCAAGTAAACCCCTTCCTCAGGCACAGTGCTGTCTGGAATTAGGTAGCCTGGGTCTTCCCCATTCTACCTACCAGCACTGAAGGGCAACACAAGGACATCTGAGGTTTCCGAAGCCCTTGGCATGAGAAAGATCCCTCCTAAGGATTGATTTTGAAATGTATCACAGGATAACTTGCATTTTTCTAGTAAATTTGAGGTGGAAATGATGCTAACCATCCCTCCTCTTCTCTCTTCCACCTACACAGTCCACAGGTGTAACACAGAGGATGAGGGAGAAAACTCAAGGATGCTAATATAACATTGGAGAGCAGGCTGGGAAAAGGGTTTGTGAAGCTGTGATGCAACTTGTTGACTTGCAGACTGAAGGTAGGAGGGATATGCTTGAAACAGTACCTAACTTTCAAGAAATTAGCTTTTCAAGCAGATGTGGTATCATTGATAACTATAGTATGTCCCAGGATGATTCAAAAACATGTTGAAAGAGAGCCAGCTCCTCTGCTTCAGTGGAGTCTGGTGGAGCAAAGGAACTGGCTAACAGGAGAAATAGGAGTGAAGTGTGCTCTTACTGTGTGTTTTCCATATCCCAGGCACTTACCAACTCCTTCACTAACTGCCACTGACCAGAAAGAACCTCCCCATGTGCCTTGGCCTCAGAGGCAGCAGAACTAGGAGGGATGAGAGACATCATATGCACACCCATTGATTCAGGGCATGGTGATTTTCTTGATTATTTGGTTGTTACTGTGCATGCTGCTTGGCAGAGAACGAAAATCTCCTTCCATGGATTTAGACTGCCTTTTAGAGTCATTTTTTTAAACCTCTGTAATGACACAAATACTAATCTGCCCAGGGTTATTTTGCACTTGTTTGATATTAAGGCAGCTTTGTGTGAGAGCTCATTTAAGTGCCAAAATAAATATGAGTTTCTTTGGAACTTGGCACTGCTGGGTATGGGTTTCTCGCACCTCGGGAGAGACTTTTGGAAAAGCAGCAGTTTCCTCTCTCCTTATAATTGAGCTTAAACCAAACCAGCCGGCCCCTTAGTCACACAGATGTCCCAGGGACATCCTAAACTGGTGGGGCCAGACAGACTAGACCCAAATGGAACAAGTGAGTTGAGGAGTCAGGCTCCTTGTGCTGTTTCTTCTGAAAACCTGCTCACTGGGAGGCCTGCAAACCCAGTAAGGCTCATCCTTACACTCTCTCCTGCACAGGCTCCCTTGGTGGTGGTGGTTGCAGGTGCTCAGCCTTCAGAGCCTTGGTTTCCGGTCCCTCCTCTCCCTGTTCAATGAGACCAGGGAGCCAGAAATGTACACACCAGAGAGGGGTTGGCACAGAGCACACCTGGATTATGAAAGCAGCCAGGATTATCAGGAGGCAGGATAAACTGCTGAACTTCAGGTCAGGGGTGTCATGGGAAAGGACCAAAGGACAAAAACACTTCGATCCCAGGACCTTCAGGGTCACTATCCCATGGCACTGTAGGGCTCCACGTGCCTGGCCAGGAGTGAACGTGGAGAGTGTAATAAACCCTTGGGGCACAGACCCCGGTCAGTGGTGACACAACTTAGAGTGGGGAGGAACCTTGCTGGGGTCACCTCCCAAGTGCTCCCTGCCCCTTCTGGCAGCTGGTGCCAGCGCCACCCTCCATAAACAAGATTTTTCTTTGAGAGGCATTCACCCTCTTCCTAAAAGTCCTTTCACCCTTGCTGTGGCATAGGGGTCATGAGTCCCTCTTCCTCAGCTGGGGCCACTTTCTCCAGGCTCACAGGGCCAGGTGATCACTTTAATCAGGTCTGCTCCCCGAGGAACAGAATCACAGGGCCACAACTTGGATGTGGCAACTTTTGGTCCAAGTTGCATGTTGCTTCTTTGCCAAAGGTGACTGGTTGTCTCATAGCAGGGCTGACAGTACAGGTGGTGTGTCCAGTGCCCAATTACAGCAGTCAGCTTCCCCCATACAAACCTTACACTGTTGGTTTCAGTGTGTCTCATCATACTGGACCAGAAACAGAGGTAGCTGAAGAGGAGAAATGCCTCCCATTTTCCTGGCGCTGACAGAGGCAAAGTGAACAGCTGGGAGCAGTCTCCTTCAGTCATCCCTGGCAGCCGCACTGCAGCCTGTGAGCAGCACCTAGAGGGCAACACCACTCAGGAGCAAGAGACAGCATTCAGCCCGACCTACATTTCCACTTACACTCTGCTCTTACACACACACACTCCCCAGGGAGGGACTGATTTTGCAGTTTCTTAAAGACAAACATGAGATCTAAAAGCTGCCAGTGTGAAAGTCATTTATGAGTAATACATGGGATGCCTCTTGCTTTATTCTGCCCCAAGCAGAATATTCTGCTCCCTTTAAAGTGTAAGCTCACAGAACATGGAGGGAGCTGGTGGTTCTGAGAAGCCACAGAGTTCTTCCTTGTTTCCAGCTCTTTCCTACATTTTAGTAGGTTTAGTTAGCGGTACTGCAGAGTCACTCAAAGGTTTTGGTCAGATGGGATTTCTGGAGAGATCCAGTCCAGCTTCTGCACAGAACAGTGCTCGTGTCAAAGACCAGTTTGAGGTAAGCTTTGAATGTCTCCAGAGGCAGAGATAACACAGCCTTTTGGGGTCCTTATGCTCGTGTCTGACTGCTCAAATTGGGATTTTTTTAAAACCTGTGTCTAATCAGAATTTCCCTTCCTGCAACTTCTCTGTCATCCTTTGGTCTTTTACTGTGCACATCTGAGAGAAGCCTGGTCCCATCTTCTCTATAGCACCCATTTAGTGAATAGACAAGAGCACCTGGATCACCCTTAGCTTTTCCTCTGATGGCTAAGCAGGTCCCTCAGTCTTTCCCCCTGATGACATGGTCCAAGCAGCTCCCAACAGTCTCAATGGCTCCCCTGCCAGATTTGTTCCTCTTGATCAAGCTCTGTAGCAGTGAGAGACCCAAACTTGACACAGTACTCCACATAGAGCCTCCTGAGCACTAAATAAAAGGAAATAACCCGTTCCTTTACCTTGCTGACTTCACCCTTACTCAGACACCCTGGTATGTGGTTGGTGTACATTGTCATAAGTGTGCATCGCTGCACATGCCTTCTTCAGACTCATTTTCCCCAGCACAATTACTCCCATTTGCCCTGGAGGAGCTTGTGTGGTTATAAATAGAAGGGACTGAACAGTCCTGAGCTTCCGTCTGTAAGGCAGGTAGTTTTTGACAGGAGCCAGAAATACCACCCAAAACCACTGAGCTGAGGGCTGCAGTGACAGCTGCTTCTCCTAGGAGGAAGCCCTCGAGAAGGAAACCCAAGAGCCCCTGTTCAAATTTGCCTGCTTTCTGGGGCTCTGAATGCAAAGTGGAGGTGTGCCTCAGCAGCAGCAAGCACAGCCCTTGAGTACCACCTGCTCTGTGTCACTGCACCCAGGCTGGGGTTGGTGAGCTGTTGGTGAGCAGCTGCACTCAGTGGAGCTGTGCACTCTGGGGCACCCAGCCACGGGGATTCAGCTGCCTCTGCCCCAAGGCAGTCTCTTGACACTGCACTGAGCAGTGAGGGACAATGGCCATGAGAGTCTCTGTTGGGGGTCCCTGCCCCACTCCAGCCACCTTGGATGCTTTTGGCCTGGGACATGTCTTGTCCCCTCTCCCTACCTGCAGCACACTCACCCTTCTGCACTCTCTACTTCCCTATTTAGGATTCTTTCCCTCCCTTAAAGTCAACATGCGCTGGCACATGCGGTTTCTAGGGAAACTGGTGTTTGCTTTGCTTTTGCTATGGTGACAAGTGAAGCACTCTGCTAGATGTGAGTGCCATTTTCTGCAAAAGATTTTTCTGAAGTACCAGGCATGGAGCAGGAGCTGCCCTCCTGTCCCACTAGGCTGATTTTATCCGCATCTCTCCAGAGACAGCCAGGGCTCTGCCTGGCTGGGCGGTTTCTTCCATCAAACCGGTAACAGGTGCATTTGAGGAGAAAGCAAAGGCTGTAGCTTACAAAATGGGCATCTTGTTTTCTAACTAATTAGTCAAGACCTGAAATAGAATGCTGTGTCTCCAACATATGTCGCTATCTGCTGTTTCTCTCCCAAAACAGTCTGTAGGGAGGATCAAATGCTTGAGTATACAGAAATGCTGAAAATTTTTGATGAGATCTATAATCACGGACAGAAAAGGACGTCAATATCCTCTGATACTGTTCCTTGCTCAATGCTGTAACTTTGTTTTCCTACAAATCATCTCTTTACTGGTTTTGCCAGACTGAACAAACACTTGAATTTCGGAAGTTAGGCACCGAGGTGCGGCTCAGTGTCACGTGATCATCCCAGGGTGCCCCTATAATCCAAAAAGCAGGCTGTTCTGCAGGCACTCTGTTTTTAGCAGTGCTGAACCGCCCTTTCTCACTGGCGGTTTGCCACGTCCTCAGCCCCTACCCCAGCCACCTGCGACTGGTGCCAAGGGCGAAATGCAGGGTGCAAGAGCGATTCCAGCACCCACCCGGTACCCACGGTGTTGTCCAGAGCAGTGGGCCACGTTCCAGCGCGCTAACCCTTGCAGGATTGAAAGCGACCCCCTCGAAAACAGGGAGGAGGCCGTGCTGAGCTTTCTGCTTCCCCAAAGGAAGCGGAGGCAACGCCGCAAGGGTCGGTGCGAGGAGAGGAGCCGGCGGCAGGATTGGGAGCCCGCGGGCGGCTCCTCCTGGCATTCCGGCAGCGGCCGCCGGGCGGCGCCCTTGCCCCGCGGAGCGGCCGCGGTGGTAGCGGCTGGTGCTGAGCGGGGAACCGCGCTCGGCTCCCGCAAAAACCCCACCCCGGGCAGGAAAAGCCGCGTCTCAGCACAGCTTTGGTATTAAAACTATTAATAACAGTATTATTATTATTATTATCATCATCATCATCAATAACAACAATAATGTTATTTCATGGCCTTACATTGAACTTTGGTAAAATTTGCTATTTTGCCACCATGAAATTATTTCTTTGACTCAGCATGTTCCAACAACAAAAAAACACACACCCCCCGCCCATAAAAAACAAACCCCAAGCAACTATAACTTTCCATCTGAAAAAAGAAAGCTTGTCCGCTGTAGTGTTCTGCTTGTTTTATACAGCAGCACAAAGAGCTTATCTCTGAACTTATTTTGTTTTAGGCACAGTTCAGTTTGATTTCAACTAGCCTCTTCCTGGTTGTCTGCACTTCAGCTACTGGAGAGAAATGGTTACCTGGAAAGGCTGCTGCACATTTTTGGTGAGGTATCTGTGGTCAAGGAAGATCAGTCAGCCCCCAGACCCTGCACTGCAGATTCCTGGTGCTTCAGAAGGCTGCGAGAGATGGGCAGTTACTGGGGTGAGCAGCATGTGGGCATGCTTCTGGCAGACTGACTGTCCAGGCAGAGTATGTGCCACCAGCTCTGCTGCCTGTCTGTGCTGCCTCCCAAATGGAGGCCACCAGCTTCTGGGCTTCTCTAGGTAAAACTATGCCAGTCAGAAAGCCAGGAGACCCCCAGTGTCAAAGTCTGTGGTATCTGGCAACAACATGGACAAATCTATTACACAAAGAATCGGGTCTTTGTCTTTTCTCCTCCTCACCCATCACCACCATCACTACTACGTACAGAGACTGTGTTGTGGTTCTCCTTTGCTACATCCAGACTCTTGGGTTAAAATCAACAAATGATTTGTGTGAGATGAGACATCGACAGGGCCAAGATTAAGTGCCCAGTTCTTAAGCACAAATCAGCTCACAAGCAGATGGATTCACTGATGCAAGGAGGCGTGTGCTGAGCCAAGGTATGCTCAATTCTCCAAAGTACAGGCTGATGGAAGGACAGTGAGACAGTCGTAGTGCTGCTTCAAATGACCTGAGAGCTGTCTACTCAGTTTTTGCGGCATTGCAGTGCCACTGTCCCCCCCTCTGCTACCCTGCTCCTGACCTAGGAGGACATCAGCTCTACTGCCTGCTGTGCTTAAGTGAACTCTCTGAAAGCCCAACAAAAACCTGTCCCATGTGAGGGTGATGCCTTGAGAGGCTACCTAGAACGGAGGCTAGACAGTGTTAAAGGAATAAAGTAGGTATTTATTAAAAGGCCTTCAAAGGATACACCTTGGGCAGTACGAGCACCTGGCTGAGGTTACACCCAAGATGGACAACAGGTACCTCATTTTCACACTTTTATAAGTTTTGGTCCATTTACATATTGGGGTTAATTGTCCAATTACAGCTTCAGGCTATGAAGTCCTATCCTCCCAGATTGCTCTCCTCAGTTTGCTGCTGTTTATAATTCTTGGGCCTGAAGCTGCAAAGTTGTCCTTGGTTCTTGGGCTGGAAAAGGTTTGTTTTGCCTAACTACCCTGTGAAGAGAACTTGCTGACACTTTATATGAAGTTCAGAGTTATATACCAATGCAGTACAGAATCTAGAAATATGAAAGTTAAACTTAAGGCATCAAGGACACGAAATCTGGAACTGTCTCTGTTTCACTGTGACGTCGGATCTTCAGCAGCCAGGCGGACTTGTCATCCAAAAGTCTCTCAGGAAAATTTCCAAAGCAACATGGTATGTCTCTGGGGCCATCCCCAAAATCTTGGGCACTGTCCTCTTCTCTGTGCATGCTCAGGATGGGGCAAAGAAAGTAATCTTAATATACATTTCCCTCTCAAGAAGACTGCTTCCTTGTAAGATGTCTTTGCCTATTTGAATCGACTACCGTTTGGCAGAAGAAAGGAATATCAGCCCTGACATCATTTTGATCTCAAGGCAAAGAGGTCAGGAAACACAGTCAGACATCCCTGTATTAAGTGCAGTGGAAGTCTTCCTATAGGATAAGAACTGAAATAGAAAAAAATAATCCTATCCTGCTGTGGCAACACCTGGCTAATATGGTTAAATAATTTTTTAACAACATAGCTGCTTCTCACCTCTTAGATGTCGCAAGTGAGGTACAAAGTTGCCTGTGAAGCACCCATGAAATCACAGCAACAGAGTTTAGGGGAAAGAGGCTGGTTGATGAAGGAAAGGCTAGCTAAATGTGTTGGGCTTAGCCCAAGAAAAACTAAAAAGCATGTAAAAGTAACTTAAAAGGTAAACTAGAGTACTGCAAAGCAGGAATACCACAGCAGCAAATGGAATGGAACTGAGCAGAAGAAGATGTTGATAAAATAGCCAATAAAAACAGAGCACTGGTGCCATTTGTCCCATGGAATGGCTCTGCCCCCTCTGCTGCAAACCTGTAGCACAGAGCAACTCCACAGGCCATGTCAGGAAACAATTCTGTCATCGTAGGCTATAATATATAGAAAGATATGTATGGGGAATGTGTGCTGTATAGTTTTATTCTGTGGTGAAATCCTCTAAGCAGGCTCTGTTCAGAGGTGAAAAGCCCTGGAAGAAGCTCAGTGAGTGGAAGGTAAGTGTTCTCATTGGGCTAGCTTAGCAATTCAGTGTAACTTGGATAAAAGGTGAAGGGACAAGAAGGCACAACCACCCTTCTTCTTCCATTGGTTGCCAAAACCTGACATGGACATAACATGCTTGAGCTCCTGTGAAGAAAACTACCTCAGCCCAAACCAGTGCACACCCACCCTACAGAAAAACTGTGCACATCAGCTAACTGGCATTTCTAAAGCACTTCAGGGGCCTCAGGAAATAAAAGATAAGGATTTGTTATGGAAAGTGCTTGTTCTTGGGAATTGCACGAGGCCCAGCAGAGACCTGCAGAGGGGCTGTGTACAAGGGCCTGCAGGGACAGCACCAGGCCCTGTGGCTTCCCACTGACAGAGGGCACAGTTAGGCTGGAGATGTGGAAGGAATTCCTGCCTCTGAGGCTGCTGAGCCCGTGGCCCACACTGCCCACAGCAGCTGTGGCTGCCCCTGCATCCCTGGCAGGGTTCCAGGCCGGGTTGGATGGGGCTTGGAGCAAGCCGCCCTAGTGGAAGGTGTCCCTGCCCTTGGCAGCAGGGCTGGAACAAGATGGTTTCTAAGGACCCTTCCAAGCCGAGCTGTTCTGTGTTTCTGTGATTCACAGGGGCCAGGGGCAGCTGGGCTTAATTTCTGATTAGAACCAATTCAGCACTGTAAGTTTGGCTGAGTTCAAGGAGACTGTTCACAAGATCAGATTCACAACTTGTGAGATTTACCAATACTCTAGGTCAGCTTGAGATCAATAAAGTCTTGCACGATCCAGATTCTGGAATATTATAGTTTATTGAATCAAGAGCAAAGCAGTTTCCACCTTGCCACTCATAAGGGCACTAACTATAGAACAAAATTATATGACCCCAACAGACAGACACATGATCTGTGGTGTTACCTTTATAGAAAAAAAAAAGCCATATAGATAATATATTGTATCTATATGTATTATATGTTATCACTAGGTTATATATGGTAGAAATACATCTATCTCATGAAATTTTTCCAGATATAAATGCACTAAGAGTATTACTATATATCAAAGCAGATAATGACACTAAATATCTGCTGTATGGCATTGTTTAAACATAATTGCATATTTCAATAGGTATAATCATTTTTATCATATTATAATAATTGTGTCTTTTGAATCTTTGATATTACTTCTATTAGTATATTGCCTTTTCTAATATTTACTTTTTGATATGATAATTGATAAGCTTTATGGTATACCATATGTATACAAAAAATATGTGTATCTATATAGATACAGATAGATATATAGAGATATATATATGAAATAAAAATCTAGGTTCTCATAAATACAAAATTTCAAGTGAGCTCCAACACAATTGATACAATGCTGCCCTAAAGGTTTCCCTTCTGGGAACAAGGAGAAACACCGTCCATTGAATGATCCCAGGCATTGCCCAGGGATATTGGACAGTCTCCATTACAAGAGACAGTCAGGAGCCATCTGAACGCAATCCTTTCCAATGCACAGCACGAAGACCCTGCTGGAGCACCCCTGGACCAGTAATCCCACCGGTGCTCCTTTCAAATATTCCCTCGTCTGGAATTCTGAGATCGGCATCTTTGCACAAGGTGAAGCTCTCAGAGGGAAAATGGACTCTAAGAAAGAGGTGGGGGCAGTCACAGTCCTGGTGGTAATGGGACTCTGTCCCACAAGTGCCCTGGCCACAGACTCTTCAGCTACAGCAGGTTGGACTCCCCAAGTGTGCTTTGCTCTAGAGCAAAGACGTGGCAGCAACTTGCCACTGCCCATGGAGCAGGCCCTTCTCCATGTCCTGCATGCTCAGGTCTGTGTCAGCTTCTCCCCGGGCTGTAGATTCTCCACACGTACCCCAGAGAGAAAAAAAAGGAATGGTAGTATTTCCTCTTGCGTGCTCCTCCATCTTTGGAGCCAACGTGGTCATCACTGGATGCAGTGCTGGGGAGACTGGGTGAGACTGGTTGAGACAACACTGCTGCTGCTGATGGCGTAGTGCTACTAGGCAGCGTTTTCCCTTCCCTCTCTCTATGCCACATTCTGCCCTCTTTTCCCATGTACTGTGAGGTGGTTCTCTCCTGCCACATGCGAGCCTCACAAGCACAGCTCTGTGCAGGAGAACTTCTTTCACTATTTGCTTGTAAAGATTGGTAGGAACCAATCTTCCAAATCCATGTACTGATTCACCGCCTCGGAGTGGGCAACCGGATCCATCACCAGGGCATGGAGGAGATTAAAGGGCTCAGCCATTAGGACTTCTGGGGGCAAACTGATCTCCTCAGGAAGCCTCTGGTTGCCCACAATGAAGTGGTTGAGGCGTCTACTAACCACACATCTGCACAGGCTGTCATAGATATCTGCCACTCGCCTCACAAAATGTCTCCTGTGCCACTGTGCCACGGGAAAGGTGCTCAGGAGGTGCATGGCAATGGTCTTCATGGTACAGGTGGAAAACCAGAAGCCCAGCTGAACACGGGTGAAGAACTGCAGGCATCTCAGGTGCAAGCTGTAAGGGGGGACCTGCCTGGCGATGTACTTGAAGAACATCATCTCTGCCACGGTGTAGCTCTCCGGCCAGATTATGCTTGCGGTGTGGGATTGCTGAGGCTGGCTGCTTACACAGATGTCTGAGTTGCCTTGCTGCACCCCAAACAGCATCTCAATCCGGTATTTTTCTCTGCCATTGCTCACCTTGAATTCGCAGAGCGCCTGGAGGGCAACTTTATTTCCAACTGCACCTTCTTCGTTTGCATCTGCATTTCTGACTTCTTCATGCTCCTCTCTCCTCAGGCTCCTTTTCCTCCAGATATACCACAGGGCCAAGGGAAGGAGCAGGAGCCCAGCAAGAGCCCTGGCCTGCCAGGGCTGCAAGGCAGAGCAGAGCAGGTCTCCCCAGGCCCACACACCCTGCTCCAGGGCCAGCTGCTCCACCTCCTGCTCCAGAGGAATCTTCTGCTCCTCCTGGAGCCGTGCACGCGCCTCCGTTCGCAGATGTGTCGCCACATCCAAGCTGTCACCCACAGGGTGTGGGTACTGGAGTACACTTAGCAAGAGCAAGAACCACAATACCCAGTTATCCATGGTCTGCAGGAGGATGGAGAGAAGGCCTTGAGTGGTGCTGGGAGGCTGGCAGCTGGCAGTGGGGACAGCAGGGATGGCAGTGCCAGGGATCTGGGGGCGGGAAGGACAGGGCCCCAGACGGCTGGCAAGCAGCAGCAGCAGCACAGTGCCCTGGCCAAGGCTCTCCCATGAGGGGTTGTCCCTGCATGCAGGGGGAGAACCCAACCCCAGGTGCAGCCTTTCTGCCCCAGCCCTTGTCCCCAGCCCAGCCTCCCCAGCCACGCGTGCACTCACCGCTTGCCCGAGGAATACAGGGCCAGCGTTACACGCTGGTGTCACAGTGCACCACAGCCAGGCCAGCCTTGCCCTTTGTCCCCAGCTCAGCCAGTCAGAGTGGCCCTGGTGTACTGGTTAAGGCAGCCTTTGAGTGAATCTTCTTCAAGGAACTTCTCTTGGTCTTTCATTTGTCTTTCTTATCAGCTGACCTCCATCGGCAACGTCATAGATATCCATGTTGGAAGTCAGTCTTGAGGACCCTGGAGTCTAAGCCTTGACTCCATGCTGAGCTACAGTTGAATCTCTGAGTTGTTGAGCTTGGGAAAGAGCCTGAAGATCACACAGTTCAACTGCAAACTGACCCCTGCCTACTCAACCAATCAGCCTCGTCCCCAAATGCCACATCCACATGACTTTGAAATCTCTCTGGGGGTGGTGACTCAGCCATTTCCCTGGGCAGCCTGTTCCCAAGAGTGATATCCCTTTCATGGAAAGAATCCAGTCTAAATCTCCCGTGGCTCAACTTGGGGTAATTTCCACAGGTCATACAGTTTTTTCCCTGGGTGAATATAATGACC
>WAAE01021855.1:0-33203 GCA_013400495.1 Nicator chloris
TTGAAGAACAGCAATTCAGTTTGTTAATGCAGATTTTTGTGCTTGTGTGGGTTTAAAGTCAGACCTCAAATATCATTTGATTCCAGTCATTTTGTAGCTAAAGTTCCCTTATGAATTTTTTGTTTATTTTTTTAATTCACAAAGGTTTTAAAAGAAATTTCTCATGGGTAAGGAACAAAAGTTACGAAAAGCATTTTATTATGTATTCAGGCAGTTTTCAGGAAAAAGCTATTCTTTACTTAACTGCAACGGCACTCACAGTTCAGGTAAGAACCTGAAGTTTGAACATTTAATATTTGTAATAGGTACTGAATTTTCTTTTTTCTTGTCAGCATTTGATTTCCCAGCCTCCATTAATAAAAAAGGAAAGAAGAAGCTGGTCTGCTGTTCACATCTGTCTACCAAGAATGTCAGAGCAGTGAACTTTCACACCACCGGAGAGGATGTAGCATCTTGTGAGAGGTCATTGCTAGGCAGGTCTGGTTTTGCTTCTACCACAAAACAAAACAAAAAACAACAACCAAACAAAGAAGGTGATTTAGCACAGCCTTCTTTTTAAAATAAAATTCTCATTTGGATTTTAGAGAATTTGTAGAAGATGCTAATAAAAAAACCCCTAGAAGTACTTGAATGAAGTAAATACTCGATTAGTTAAGTTGTATAGAAGAGTAAAGCAATTAAATTGAAAAGGGAAAAGTTTTGTCTAAGACCTGGAAACTTGCTGATAGCTCTGTTTATTAGGCCGAGGAATAGTCAGGAGCACACCATTAGGGACATTGGAAACTCAACAGGGAAAGAAATTAACAGGAAGCAATCAAACACAGGAGATGCCCTGGATGGACTGGGAGGTCTTTTCCTTTCAAGATGTCTGTAATTCTGCTGGTGCAGAGAAAGTAAAATTTTGGAGAGGCCCTAAAATACAAGTCGAACCACCCCCCTACACATTCTTGTAGGTTATTTCATTAAATTTCATTAAATTTATTTAATGAAATTCAGTAAATTAACATGCCCTATTCCAGGCTAGTTTTTAAATACTGCAACTGTGACTTGCTGGGAAAAAAAAAAACAAGATACAGTAATACTCCCAACCTCAGGATACAGGCAAACACTTTGAGTCTTCCTGAGGGTAGTAGGTCTTACCGAGCCAAAAGCCTCCAGAACCTCTTTTTTTTGTGTGTTTCTTCTCCTTCCAGAAGAACACAAGAGATCCCAGATAAGAGGTATTATTTCATAACTGAGTTATTCCCAAATAAAGTATTTTTTGCAGCTACCTATAGCTAGACATACTGTCTACGTTGTTCCTCCTGCAACACAGCTTCAGTGAGCCCCCAAATGAAGAATACAAGCTGTTCCCCATTCAAACACAACACCACACTGGGGAAGCTAGATCTCACTAGCATTCACTAAATTTCATGGAGAGGAAGGGCAGTTCAGCTTTAAGACAGCAGTCTCAAAAACAGAATGCAAGACTGATTTATAGTGGGATGGGGGAAATCATCATCTATTGAGGCAAGGAAACTGCTCCTCCACAAAACAGTCTAACTGCAATATCCCCCTTGGCACAGCACAACACAGGAAAACAGATTGGGGCTTTGCATATTAAACTAAACTCCAGGTTACCCACATATCCCAGTAACATCTACTAAGAGCAAATCTCTGCCCCATGTCCCATATCTCAGAGGTACTGCTATAGTCACATAAAACTAAAGAGAACCACTACTACAATTTCCAGCAAGACCTTTTACATCAGTCATGTGGGCATTGAGCAGACATTACAGTCATGACTGCTACAGAAGAAATGGCATACAGCTGATCTGTAAAATAGGTTCAGCTCTTCTGGGAGGATAAGAAGAAACAGGGTTTGCTGGACAACTCATGAAGGAGTGGAATGAAAGTGATGCTCCAGGATTACTCTGTCATTATTTCCCTCCTCTCTACCTCTCAATAGAAAATACACATACATAAATGCTCACCTTTTTTCCTGAAGCCTGAAAAATCCTTATTAGAGACCCTGATTGTCTGTCCGTTCTGAAAATATAAACCTGAAAGGTGAAAAAAGAAAAAAAATTAACCAATACTAACTATGAAGCACTCGTGCTTTCTAAATAATGTCTAAATCGTGATTGTGGCTATTGCCAGGATCCAACTTCTTGATCACTTTACTGGTCAGTCTTCTTTCAAAAAATGACACAGAGTTCTCCATTGTCCTGAAAAATCACAGGCTTGTCATAAGAAACACCTGAATATTATCTTGTTGCCTACTTTTTTTTGTACGCTTCTGTAGGTGCACATGTGTGCATCTAAAAGCACCTAGCCAAACAACTTTCCAACTCTCAAACAAGTGGCATCTGGAGACTGTCTGGAAATAAGTAGGGCAAAAGACTGAGAATTCATAACCCTGCTCCCCTTCCCTTATCTAGCATTCCCTTATCAAGAAAATGTGCCTGCACATACTGCACTGCAAACTTCACAATGCTTTAACAACAGTCAGAGTAGAAATCCCAATCAGACCACCCTCAACATTTCTGCTGTTTCCGTCTGAAACAATTTTGAATCAGAAAACTATTCAAACACAGCCTACTCATTGCTCATTTCCAAAGGAGAAACTTTTTAATCTGGAATCCTCAGGGATAAAAGTATTGATGATAAAAGTTCAAGAACATACCTTGTACCAAAATTTAAGATGTAAAGTGCATGGCTGGTAGAAAGGGATTCCCTTCAACAGAAAGACTGGTTCAGTCAGTGTTTGAGATTCCTGTGGCGTTTGACAGGCTCCCTCCTAGCAGGTGCTCACACAGTTTGTAGGACAGAGGATCCCTTACTTCCAAGGCCATGTGGCAGAGCCAAGCACTGAATATGTGATGAGCTGAATATGTGGTGAGTTATTAACAGGTGGTGAGACAGAGTTCAAAGCTATTTTCAGTCAAGAAAACAGCACAGGTTTACTGCGGACAATTGCTCTATATACACAGGACCCTCTAGCTTTTGCAGTGGCATGTTTAGCAGTGACAGCATGTTGTCAGGTGTCTCAACTCCAAATCCAGTCTTAAATAATGACACTCTGTGACTTTGGAGAAATGATCCAGTCTCATTAAGAATCTTGGCTTTAACTTAAGTGAAAAGGTGTGAGAATACTAATCACTTTCTATCAGAGAAGTGGAAAAGATCAGCTTATTAGAGTGTTTGGAAAGCACAACGGGACTGCTCATTGTAATGTTCTGTATTCAGCACCTCACCAACACTTCGTCATGTGTTCCTGCTACTCACATCCCATGCCAAGGGAGAATAACAATCTTTTGTGACTAGAGCAGTAGTTCTTTAACTTCTCTACAAGTGGGAGGGTGGGGAGACACAGCTGCTAGCAAGTGATCCACAAGAAAGCAGATGGCTCTGTAGTTTAATTTGTTCCACAGAAAAAACAGCTTGGAAGGAAGGTGCACTGCAGCAGCCGTAACAGAACACCTGGAATAAGGAAACTATGTCTCTCATGCACACATCCTCACAGTAGCAACTGTGATGCTACTATATCCTGGATGTCCTAGTCATGCTAGATCAGGTATAAGTACCAAGTTCATCCTCTACTTTTACCCCATTTTCCCCACTTGCACTGCTACCCCCAGGACATGGTTACTATCAAAAATAATCTCACTAAACAGGATAGTATTCCTGGTAGTGAAGACTTCTCACTGCTTGTTATGATTCAGCTGCAACTCACGTCACTATAGAGCATGAGAGCCAAAAGGAGGAAGATGGAAGGGGCTGCAGGACGTCTCTGCTCAAGCAAGTCGTGACAGCAAATCCCAAAAGGATTGCATTTTGAAAGAAGAGAGATAAAAGCAGATCCTTTACATTCCTCTGAATAAAAGAAGCAGAAAAGAAATTCTCTTGAACGTATTTTCATTTCTAGGAAAGTTTAAAGTAATACTTAAATGTCACAAATCTTAAACAAAAGCAGTGTGAAAGAGATCTTGTCTGTGTCTCATTAAAATGGGTATAGTAAGGATTGGGTGGTAAAGAGAGGGAAGAGGGGCGAAGGATGCGAGGGATCATCAGGAGGGACAGGTTAAGAAAATTTGACAACTTCACCAAACTACCTCACCTCTCGCCTGCTCAGTGCTCAAAACCACCCTGCAGACAAAAAACTTTGTCTTCTCATACATATTAGAACTGCATCAGTATTACATTTCATGCATTGTTGCATCCAACCACATTACTGTTTGATGAACAGCCACACCTTTCCGATGCCTCCATCCTGGGGAGCTCCTCCTACAATGTCAGTGGTAGTCGGCTGAGAGAAATGACCTGCTGTCACCGCATATCCTGAATGGTAACGGAAATAAATAAATAAATAAATAAATGAACAACCAATCATGACAGGAAAGAGCCTGAGAAACAGATCAGTCCGACAGATCAGGCTTACAAGGCTTCACTGCTCCTGGGCTGCACTTAGAGTTCAACAACCATTCTGCTAGGATGCACCAATATTCTGCTCAAAAGTTCATGGGGATTGGAAGTGAAAGCGCACCCTCTAGTACCCTTCCTAAAGCTGAGAGAAGAAAGCCAAGTGTGTGGAGATGACCAAGGGACACGAGGAGCCCATACTGGGAGCAGTTTGCCAACTGCAAGTCAAGAGAGGGAAGCAGTAAAACAGGAAAAGGCATACACAGAGAAAAGCGATTATATGACCACAGAGAAAGTACCATGTCAAAGAACAACAGTCCCACTTGGATCAGACAGAAGTGTGCTCCTTTGGCTAAAATCCATGCCCAGGAAGGCTTGGAAAATCATGTTCACTTTTGGTCAGAGGAGACAGAAGACAGTAGACAAAGAGGTCAGAGAAGTCAATAGATTAAAAAGACTTTTGTCTAGGCAAGTAGAAAAACGGGACGATACATCAAAGAAAAAAGTGTGTATTTGAAAGAAAAAGATCAAATATTCAGCTTTGATATATTAAAACAATATATAATAACTCAAGATGTGTAGAGTAGCTTTCCTTCTAAGGCTCTTTTGTATTTGCCTTGCTCTTTTGCTACAAATTATGAGGCTCTCATCAACATGGTAAATCCTATAATTCAAATCTATCAGTGGCAAAACCTATTTATGTGTGCAAACAGGTAAACATTTCTTTTTCATTTAGCTATCACCAAGCAGTATCTCCAAAATGACGGGGTTTTTTTAAGTATTAAAGGTTAAGGGAACAATGAGAAGACAGTGCAAGACTTTAGTCAAACAGTATCAAACTGCTGAAATGCCTTCTAGGTCTCAACAGTCTTAGGCACTTCAGATTAGGTAGAAGCCTTTAAATTAAGCATTTTAAGAGCATTAGCTGGTTTTAGAGCAAGTAAAACCAGTTGAGTTAAAGATGTACCTATAACCAAACCTTTCACACCTGCCTTCAGTTGCCAATGACACATTCAGATAATCTTATTTTTGTTGAAATAAATGCATCTGCAATACAAATTCTGTAATTAGTTGTTGTACTCATTTTAAAGGTGCATGCAAACGTGACATGCAGTTCAACTAGTAACAGATAATTTGCCTGTTACAGGGCAAAGGCAAGAATGTCAAGAAGCCCACCACAATCCAATGTGCTATTCAGTAAAAATGCCTTTTCTATATTATTTAAAAAAATTACAGCAAAGTGGGAGTAAAGGTGTTATAACAAGGAGAGAAAAACTGAGTATTTTGAATGCTTCTTTACTTCCAGATAAGTACCACTTTAATTCAAACATCCTTCCTTTCACACTTTTTATAAAAATACTCTGTATTACCATAGAAAAAGCCAGTATCAACTTCACAGCAACAAAGCCTTGAAATACACTGTTGGAGAATTTCCTATTCACAGTGAGCACTGGAGAGCTGCTTACCAAGGTATGTGTACCTCCTGGCTATCACAGCATCATCATTCAGCTTATAGTATGTGTTGTCAGTGAGATTCAGTACTTTTACGGTTCCTGTCCAATAATAAGATCCTGGTGCCCCCATGATGACCAATTCCTACCAAAGGAAAAAAGGAAGTGTGTGGGGAAGGTAGGAGGAAAAAATAACAATTGAAACTTTACACATTAACGGAGAAGGGACAGGATATTTATTTAAAACACCAGTAACAAGTCCATCTGTAACAACCTCCATTCTGTGTGCATTTGGACAGTATCCTTCCTTCTTCCCAAACGTGGAGGTCGCTGCATATACCCTAGCGACACACTGTCCTTTTACAGTCCACTTCTGCTCAGCTCTTCTGCTGCAACAGAAGACTTTCCTCAATCTCACTAACCATCAAGCTTATCCCTGCTAATATAGTTCTCAAAAAAATCTCCATGTGCTGCCTTTCCCAAACATCCTTCAGAAGATCCAGAGGCAGAAGTCCAGCCCACCCAGAACCCATCACTCAGCTACAGATCATGCCCTGATGCTGGCTGACATGCTATGCTAACCAACCATAGCATGGAATGAAAATCTATGAATAGCATAGATGGAAACAGCATAAAGGATTTTGAATTTACAACTATGAAGCTAAACAGCTGCCATGCACTCAACAAGCAGGATGTGCATTATATCCTAGGTGGAACATTTTGCCCAGCTCTGTCATCAGATACACTCTGGTCTTTGAGAGACAAGCTGACTATAAAGTCATCACAGAATCATAAAATGGCTTGGGATCATTACAGACAACCAGAGTGATTGAGCATTTTAAAAGACCATAGAAATCAGGCACAGTTTGATCCAGCATTCAAAGGTAAACGGTCATGGATAATGTTTTTGAGTCAAAATCTACGGTACATTTACATTCAAGAGAAATTCACAAAATGTTGTCCCAAAACATCCAGCATCCTTGCAGAAAAACCTTGCTCCTGGATGTTGTTTTAAATATTTCCAGCAAGGGACCAAATTAAGCCTGAGGAGCATTAAGCCCAGGAAGTTCTCCATCCTCCAAGAAGACATGTGAACAGCTGCTTTCCTCACATCTCCATTCAATGCAAAACCATGGGTGCACTCCGTCCTTGTGGGAAATTACTATCATATCCAAGTCCCCTTCAGGTGACCAGTTCCAGTCAGGGGAGAGATGTAAAACAAGGGATTCTCCTAATAAGACTACAGGGACAGGACTGCAAAACCAACCAAAGAGCAGCATGTGCATAGAAATAGCTTCTTCCTTGTTAGAGGCCATACCTGTCAGGTCACTTACCCACAGGAACAACTACCATCCACAGCACTGAATATATGATAGAGGATTGTCTGTTTGACCCAAAATGCCATTTATCTGCATTTCCTGCTGCCATCAGGCTGAAGGGATAAAAGTTCAAAGGTATCTTGTGAACTAGGGCAGCAAAGGAGAATTTAAGCCTGGGAACAGAAACAGGCTGGGGAGAGCCGACAAGTCAGGAAACAGCTACTGCTGGCTGAACATTGAATTACCAGACAGTGCCCTTGTGGCAACATTTCCTGCCATCCCAGTTTATTGAAATGACAAAAGGCAATTTCTGAAAGACAAAACCTTTATTCTATTTGTATCAGTCTGGACAACACATTCTGTACATCAGTGCATATTACAAGTGGGTATGTGTTCTTAAAAATTTTAAAACCAAAACAAACAACCAAAAATCCACAACCCTGAAACATTAACAAAAAAAAAAAAAAAAAATCCATGCATAAGGGAACAAATTAATTCTTGACAACTGAAACATGGCTGATAGACTTCTGTCCAGGAAAAAATGTGGTCAAGTATTTAGAACAACTATAGGGCATATATCCTACCACACTATTTTTTCTCCATCTTTCTGCAACAAAGAACTGTAGCAGAGCTGAAAAAACCTGTTTATCTTCTGTATGTATGTGTATGCATGTGCTTTATATTCATGCATATGTACACATACAAACACAAAATTATTCAGGAAAGACAGTTTTACATCATCACTTACAGTAAAGAGCTAATGACAAACAAAGAAATACCTCTATGCAAGTTTTGGGATGTACATAATAAGAATAGTCCTTGAAGACATTTCTAGAGTCAATTAATTTATACTTGTCCACAAACCTTGAGAGACACATACATATATGTATGAACCACTGCGCAGCCACTATGCAAGAAACAGACATCTGAGAAGTTAGACAAAGTAGGAGCGTGTTTGCTGGCAAGAAGGGACCATTCTCAGCACTCAGCCCACTGTCCAAGCCATGCTCGGGAATCTCCTCCTGGGGCATGCAACAGGAGAGCCACTTACCAACCCCAACCCTTCCACGCATGTGCCCCGGCTCACCTTGGTGAAGAAGCCTGCGATCCCTGCCTGGCATGAACCATGCTCCTCCCCATACTTCTTCTTGTACTCTGGATGGAATAAGGGAAGAAAAACTGTGGTCATCCCTGGCACAGCACACACTCTTCACCTGAGCCACCTGCATGGCTACTCACACAGCCTGGAGAGACACCAGCATGCAAGGCTCCTGGGCTTTTTCAGTAGGTCAGCCACCAACAAGCACCATACAGCATACTCACTCACATCAGGGAGTACGGCAAGGAGCCAGCTGGGGAGAGAGACCAGAGTGCTCCTACAGAGATGCTAAACAAGCAGTACCACAGTACCATGAAAAGAGCAGCAGCATCACTTCAGTAAAGGTGCATTAGAAGAGGCTTCCATCTGTGGCAGATCAGCACAGCTCAGAAGGAGGGAGCAAAATGTGATTCACATGCCCGTGTGCTACGGACTCTGCACTAGGAGGTTTAACTCTCAGGCCCATTACTACATCAGAGAAATAAAGTCAAGTTCCCCTACAATGACAGCCATCAAAGCCCCCAGAAACATTTCTGGTGAGGGTGCTTGAGGACATAAGAAGATGACAGTGATTGAGGAAAAGCCATGTGTTTCTACATGATCAGACAACAGTCCCTTTTGCAGAATGTTTAGATCTGCTGCTTTTCATGGCCACATGCTCAGAGTTCCATGTTCACAGGGAACCCAACCAGCACCCTACAGCTTTTGTTTATGGATTTTACATAGCAATCATTTGCCCTGTCAAACCTGAGGAATTTTTACTTTATCTTTTTAATTATTAGGAAAAAAATATTTCTAGGAATACATTAAGTTCAGGGTGGGGAGCAGGAAAAAGAGGAAAAAAAAAAAAGAAATTCACTTTCCACCCTGCCCTAATTCAAATATTTTCATCTTGGAAGTATTTGAAATTTACAGTTAGATCAGAGCCTTTGTCGTTTTTTTTTTCCAGAGCATTACTTTCAAATACCTACCATACTATCACAGCTTCCTGTATATTACACTAATTCATGTTCAAAAACAATTTACCATATAACTTGATAATTGTAAAACTTTTTTATACTTTTATTTTAAGATCCATTAACTCATTGCTAAGTGATAAGAATTATAATGAAATCAGTGAGCAAACTGCCTCTGGAACCAAGCAAGTTCCTTTGGAGTTGCAAAGGAACTTTTATCTTACTGAAGATCAGAAGGAATTAATTATAAAAACTGCTGCCTTCTATCAAAATATTTTATGTAGACATACATACACACCCACCCCCCACCCCCCCCCTTCTCCCTTTTGTATTACATACAGTCTCTTCCTGACATCATAAAGATGTTCAGAATTTCAGACATTTGCTCAGGTCATACCAGTTGCACAGGGAGAGGTTCAGTTGGAGACACCATGCAGGATAGAGATTTGATCCACAAATTGCAGTCCAAATGCCCAACACTCTTGGCCAAGGCAGGGTCCTGCCAAAGCAGATATGCATCCCAGCAGTCCAGAAGCACAGCTGGGTCTCCTAGTGGAAACGCATGACAATTCCACTGAGAACTGAAGCCCACATTAGCCCATAGCTATTCAGCAAGTGTTGGAGTTCTGAATTGCTAATCCTCCATATACAGATTCTCCAGGCAGTACTTGCCAGGGGAAATTTTTTTTTTACCAATGTGAACATTTTTTTCATTAAGAGAGCCAAGGAAAAGAGATTCTTCCCTCCAGCATTCCCTGAAAAATAATTCTCTGCATGTCCTAAAAGCCCTGCATTCACTATAGCAGGATCCCTACCCTTGCATGATGCAATGAGGAAAGTCAAAGCCCATTTGGAACTAAATCTGGTGAAAGGTATCAAGGCTAACAAGAAGGGTTTCTTCAGATACATCAACAACAAAAGGATACTAAGGAAAATGTAGGGCCCACTGCTGAATGGAAACAGGGACCCCTTGCAACAGAAATTGCAGAGAAGGTTGAAACACTGAATGCTTCTTTGGCTGCCTGTTTTGAACTCTGGGGTGACATTTGCTTTCTCCCTATCTTCAGGCTCTCTTTGCTTCAGTCTTTACTACCAAGGCCATGACACTTCACAAGTGGAAATGTAAGCACAGAGGCCCAAAGAGCTCAGACATTGCAGCTGTTTCAGAATTTAAAGCTCTAGTGACACAGAGGAGAGATCAGCACATCACATTTCGGGGGAAATCAAGACAGATGTAGTCCTCCCCAAGAAGCCAGCAGCCCAGTACAGACACTGGGCTCCTGGATGTTCACCTAACCCTTTCAGCACAAAACTACCCTTCCTTGTCTGTCCTCCTAACTCCCATCGGCAGTGAAGTACACCTGCCTCCACATCCAAGCAAGATTCCTTTCCACTCATGCATCCATGCCCAAGGGGTTCCACCCATCCTGGATGGTTACATCCCAGCATCACAGACTTCTGTCTGCTCCCTAGAGCCAATCTGCCTCTCCTAAGCAATAGATGAGCCCAAAAGGGATGAAAACCAAGATAGTACCTATTTCACCTCTACTTCAGTGCACCTTAGTGACATCCATGACTCATATAACATAGCCAGCCAGCCATGAATCCAAGCAACAAACTAGATGGAAATTGTGCAGTTATTGTATCAGCTCACAGTTTTTGTACACCTGAATAACACCCTTTGCATGAGGCTAAATTTATTTGTTTTCACATAGCTCCAGGCAGTAACTGCAGTCAAGGACAAATTTTTTGTTTCTACACTTCTTTATTCTTTCTTGTCTGCCTGCTGATTGCTGTGCATTCCTGATTACAGAGGCTGCAAGTCATGAAACTGCTGCAGCAACAGCTGACAGCAAAATAGCATGATAAGGCTGAGTCTGGAGAAGGTTGCAGCCTGAAGATGTGCCGTGAATAATACATACACTAAAAAAGAGAAGAAGATGGCAGTGTTTTGTAGCCAGGATGATCTTGGGTTACAAGAGAAGTGAGACCGAGTAAGGAGTTATTGCATAAAACAACACACAAGCAAAAAGAATAAGCTTTGATGTGTGACAATTCTGAAGGTAAATGCCCTCAAACTTTTTCTTTGAACAACCCTCAGCCAGTCTCTAAGCAAACTTCAATGCCAGTCTCTAAGCAAACTTCAATGCCATAACATAAGCTAAGTTACAGAGTGCAATAAAAGAATCTATCATTCTCAAAGACGTAAACTATCACATGCACTGGAAGCTTTTTGTTTCCTATCTGACAGTGCTTCACTACTCTACAAAGAAACAGTAGTAATCTTTCTGACCTAGCATTGTGATACTGAATTTCCACCACAATGCAGGCATGTTTTGATGGCTCCCAGAAAACTAAATGTGGTTTGGACCTGTGGGAAAAATTACTTTTTCTTTTGGAGGCAAGGAATATGAGCATGTGCTGTTCCTCTTATTTACTAACCAAAGGGACCATCCGTCTTCCCCACTTCCACCATCCATTATTACCACAGAGGAGTAGGAAACTTTATCAGTTGGACTGCCTCTCACAGTACACACAACCATCCTTCTTTGCAAACCAAATGCATTGAATGAAGAGGCAGCCCCCTTTTTTGGAAAGGCCCTTTTTTAATGGCCTTTTTTGGAAAGCCATTAAAACTATAGGAAAAACAACCAATTGAAAGTATTGCCTGCAAAACTGTGGCCCCACATATCAGCTATACCACAAAGGACATCCAGTTCATCTAAACTAGATTAGTTTCTACTCAGAGAGATTGTATTTAACTATTAAGTTTGCTGCTATGTTCTAATTATCTCTCAATTCCAGACTTCTGTCAGCCCTTTCAGGGAAGCCAGGCAAGAATAAGATGGATTGAGACTACTATGCTGTTGCACCTAGTGCCATCTAGTCAAGAAATTTCCATTTCCTCCATGGATGGACACGGATGTGCCCTTTGCTGGCCTGCATCCCTCACCAGTTGGGGCTTATCACCTTAGCTGCACTAAAAACAGGGCTTCTGGAAGCAAACACACTACGGTCTACCCCTATTTGCACATGGTGAGATCTAGAGAAAGCTGAGACGCTGGAAAAGATGTGTCCTAGTGCAGGGTTTGCAGCCACAGGTCTGGTAGCCTCCTAGCAATGGCCACAGAGGCTGTCAGTGTAGAAGCACTTCAGACTCGATGCTTTGCACTAGCCATTCATCAGTGTCAGTGGAGGAAAATTATTCTGCTCCTTCCAGAAAGTGAAGGAAAAAAGTTATAAGCATGACTGTAAACTTATTTCACAGCAAACCTTAAACAATGAACTCCTCTGTGTGACACACCACAACTATCTCTCTTGGAGCTTGTTTTATTGAAACTTAAAGAATCAGGAGTAAACAAATGCAGCCATTCCTTGTGACACTGTGATTTCATGTCTGATGGGGTGAGGTGGCTGGGTGGAAATCAGTCCTAAACTTTCAATTTTCACTTTACCATACAGTGAAATTAAGCCAGCATAGTACTGCCTCAACCCTGCCAACTTTCCACTGGCTCCTCTATGTGTACTAGGCCCACATATTTCTGGTTTTTAGCAATTCCTGGCAAATATCCTGTCAGATTAAAAATAGTTTTACTCCAAAAACATGACGCATAGATAAACACAAGTGATTCTTCTCTTCCAGAAACCACATCTTCACCATGGCTTCAGACAGTGCAGGGGCAGTAACAAAGGCTCAGAGGGAGCCCCACTGGCATCCCTGCATGTGCACATTGTCCATAAAGTTAATATCAGATGATTTGCAGTGTATGGCATCAGTGTGAAACCTTATCCTGATTTGCTGACAGTAACAAGGAGGGCAGGGAAGTAAGGAAGAACAAATACAGCAGGACAGTACTCACAACAGAAAGGCTTACACAGCTTATATGTACTCTGCTGCACAGAAGCTAGCATGGCTGAGACAAGTCCCTCAAAACTTCTGTCACAGCTAGTCTTTAGCTTAGACAAAATAAATCTGGTCACGGCAAGTCCAGTTTGGCTGACCTGGCTTGTTCTACAAGTCCGTAGGTGAATAAGAGAGCTCGTGCAGAGACCTCAGCCAATCACAGTCAGTCCAGAGAGGAGACACATCACTGGTCAAGGAGCTGGGCAGGGCTAAGACCCAGACCAATCAGTGTCTAGATCTGGGAGTTTTGAACTCCCTATATATGTCAATTCTGAACAATAAAACAGGCTGTTTGTCTCATGATCAAGAAGACTTGAGTCACGATTTCTGTCTCTCTACCTACAACCATCGCCTAATGCTTCTCATGCTTCAAATAATGACCGGTTTAAGGGCAAGGAAACACTCAATGCACAAGTGGTATGCCATCTCCAAAAGGTGTGTGGGTTTGCAGTGGTAGTTTCCTAAGCAAAGCCCAGAGGGAGGTGAGGAGCCACTTCAGAAGAGTGAGCATGAAACAGACACAGTTCTATGACAGACTTGGCTTTACAGGCCACCGAGCTAGGGCCTGGTCACTTGACAGCAACAGAGAAACTTGCCAGGACATTCACTGTCTTATCGCACTCCAACTTACTAGTGCCAGCAGCAAGCCTGCTGCTGGCTGCTGCCAGCTATGGAAAGGTGGGCAAATGGTGAAAAGCAAGTAAGTAAAATCAGAGGTCTTGCCCACAACAAACCCTGCTGTGTTTTGTCCTCCAAACTCCCCCACTTCCTCAGGCTCCTACAGTGAAGAACTGAAAGAAAGGGGGAAGCAAGAGTGCTTTCCCCAAAATGTTCCTCTCAAGGCCAAGAATCTTAGGCGATACCATATCTTCTACCTAACAATACACTTGTACCTCTAGTTTAGTTAATTGGTCTTGGCCAAGGAGACTCTTTCTTCTCAAGTCTTTAAAAACCAGAAATATGATACAAAAGTCTCCCATGCACTAGAGAAGGAGAAATTAAAATGATGGCACATGGGATTTGTTGCAGAACCAAAAGGCACAGCCACCCATGGCTCAGAGCTGGAGCCCTCCCTCTGCACCCACCTCAAACCCAGACCTTAACACAGCAGCAATTTAATATACATTGTTGCAGAAGTATCCCAAAATGTGAAAGCAACCCTGCTCCCTGTCCCACATCTCAATCCTCTGATAAATGACAATGTAAAAATGAAAGTGCTTCCATAAAATAGGTAAATTGGTTCATGACTGCAGCTTAATTCAGGATTTTTAATCCATGTCACAGTGAAGCATAAGAGGCCAAGCTCATATCAATATCTTCTCATTATTTAACTAAGGGGAGAGCTGCTGCCTCAAAACACAATTCAGAAACTCTATATTCCTCCAGTAAAGTGCAACCATGCACTTTACCAGCCACAGAACCCAGTCATTGTGCTAGTCTCCCAACTTCATCCAAAACCTAACTGCCACCACAACTGTGCCACAAGGCAGCCACATGACACAAAAAAAAAAAAAAAACAACACACCACCAAACACACACACACAAAGAAAAACCAAACAAACAACAAAAAAACCACCAAATCAGTAGTGAAAGTTACTGTAGTACTAGAAGCATAGCAAGGGACATTATAAGCTCCACTCCTGGTCTGACTCCTTACCTTCATAGCAGGGCAAGAGCTTCCTTCCTTTGGACTGCAGGTCAGGAGGAATGATGTTGCAGAAGCCATGGGGCAAGATGTACTCTGTTTCATAGTAGATGTTTTTCCAGCGGTGTGCACATGCCTAAACAGATCATATAACATAGGTTATTGGCCCAGAGTCACAGGAGATCACTCCATCTAAGGCAGAGCATGCATGAACAGGACCACTTGGCATCACCTTCACCCCACAAATCCATTGTACTCTCCTTACATTCCACTGTTTCTAGCTAAAGTACCTTCTCATTGTTAGCTTCTGCAGCTCAGGACATTGTCTGACCTGGCAGCTCAGATCTCAGCATTCACATGTATATAACTAGGAAAACAAGAGGTCTCAGAGCCTATGCTGGAAATTTCAAAATCTCTGACTGTGCGTGAATCCTTGCAGAGAGCAAAGCTTTTCTAACTAAAGATGCACTAACACAACCCAGCAAAAGGTGAAAAACAGGAATAAAGACACTGAGAACACTTAGAAGGTTAAACCACCAAATAATGCATGTATGAGTCAAAGGTTGGTTTCCACTGGGAAAGGCAGCTCTGTCTTCTGGTGGCAGATGTGCTGAGCCTTGCTTACTGGTAGTGAATTTAATTGAAAACACCAAGGATTTTGTAGCAACAAGAGTGGCAACATTAGCCACGGTGCAGACAAGCTGCAGAGCTTTATAGTGAAGAATGAGATCATCCTGAAAAACAGGACTCACCAGGACACTTGCTCACTACAACTGCCACAGACAGGCACACATGCAAGCAATGTGGAGCCTGGTTCACACCTTCACAGAACCTATTTGCTCCAAAAACTAATACTGCATTGTTGCCAGCCAAACCACAAGTTGGCTTCTGCTCAGGATTTATTTGGAATAAAAGAAAAGGAAATGTGAAACAGCAAGGGCTTTGAACTTACCACATGTTAGACCATATCGCCAGCTGGTCTGCATCTACACAGAAGTCACTGTAGATGTGTCAATTTGTATCATTTAAGGCTTAACTCCAAGCCAACAGAGCAAGTCTCTACGCTACAAATCACCTCCTCCACGTCTTCAACTCTTCCTGGAGGCTTTGCATCAACCCCCTTCATGAACCCCATATTTGACCCCATGCTCCCCAGATGAGATACCCTCTGTCTTCCATTTCTGCGTGCTATCCCACTTTTCTGTGTCAGCACCTCAGAGCTGCCCATAGGAACATCTCAACATTGTTAAGAATTATATCCATTCATAAAGCAGGCACAGCTGTGTCACCTCTTCACTAAAGGACATGAGAAGTGTTTCAGCCACTGAGAAGCTCAAAATTCAATCCAGCCATCAATAGATTTCAACATATTTATGTCCAGAAAGAAATAAATAGGTAATACTACTCTCAATGAGCAAAATCAGTTGTCCAAAACCTCTTCTACTGTTAGCAATGCTACATTTGGAGTTTGATATTTATTGCCTTCCTGATTTCCTGTGCTCAAGGAGAGACACATATTTCCACATATGGCTGTCACAGAGGGACAGTGAGGGGCTCTGGGGGCTGCAAAAAGTTTTGCACCACACTGCACGCTGCCGGCTGCCACCTGTGATGCAAAGGATCCTTCTGAGGGCACTCTGCTCCACAGCCAAATGCATGTGACAAGTACAATAAAAAGCAGCTTTGGAGACTCCTGTATGCACTTTAGGGAGCCTCAGTTATGATTTCCATCCCCATGCACTACTCATTCAAAATTCAACAGCAACAGACAACCAACATGTGAAACACTCATTTTCAGCAAAACCAGGAAATAGTTTCTCTCCTGATGGATCTGTGCTGTGATCAAAAATATACACATGCACAGCCCTTGCAAAGACAATGCCATAAAGACACATACCATTACAGCGACAGTCAAGTCAATCCCAGCTCTGGATATAAACTCAAATGGAAACAGATCAAGAGTACTTTCTTAAAATTTTGTTAAGATAAAGGATTGTGGTATTGTAAATTCCTTGATATTTTATATTTCAGAAACTGCAAGATACTCACATAAATTAACCTACTAATTAATCTCTCTCGGAAGAGTACAAGAAATGGAGCCAGGCAGAGCAGCAGCACTTCATCACAAGCAGGTGGCTTTGCTCAGGAGTGAGGTGCAGAGGCCAAAAAACATAAAACAATATAAGGAGAGAAAAAGCTGTTGCTGGGTAAGAAGTATGTTCAAAATCAACTGGAGGCTATGGGCTCAGTCTAGCAATTCTGGGCACACTTAAACCAAACTGTTAAGTCTTGGGTTAACAACCACTTCTCTGTACCTTCATCACAATGTATATTCAGGCACACTGTAGTTCACCATTGACTGCCTTAGTCTGCAAATCTTCAAGGGATGAACTCTCCTTGGTTACCTGAGTCAGTGCTTCCCCAAACTTCCCTGTGCCACAGCTACAGAATTTGACATTTTCACAACGGACAGGAGTCTAGCAGCTCCTTTTCCTCCTCAAAACACATTTCTCTGCAACCAGACAACCAGCACATTTCTCTCCCTGTCACAACACATCTGATTTTGGTTTTTCTGTCTTTCCAAAAGTGTTTAGAGTTGATTACAGTTCACTGTTGCTGTATCATTCAACATTGGCAAGGCAAGGTGATGTGGTTACAGGCTTCCTTCTCTGGCAGCAACAGCACATGTCTGAAGAGGTCTTTGGAACAACAGTGAATTTGAGGCAGTTGCAAACAACTGACAGCTTATGCACCCTATTTTAGATGCAAGTTATAGGTTGGTCCCTGTGCAATAAGAAAACCATCAGCATACTTTGGTGCTCAGCAGCCTCTGCTGGCGTACAGGTTCCAGCTCTACCACAGAACAGGGGAGAAATGATGCAAACCCTTGACGCAAAACAAAATACTTCTAAGCAAAGCAAGATGAGATAGCTACTGACGGCCAGCACTGCATTACCGGCCAACACTGCACTACCGCAATATAATGAATAAGCCATTTCAGAGCTGCTGACACTTGGCTCTTTTGTACATTGTTTCAGCCATGGGCTTTGCTCCACAGGAAGAGCAACACAATGACAGAAGTGGCAGCTATTTAGGAAGAGCAAGACTAAAGGATGTGGCTTATCTCCAAATCACAATGCACTGTCCCTGGTTCCTCTCCTAAGAAAAGTAAAAGAAGGAATTTTACTGTTTCAGTTTGGAAAGAGCGGGCAGTCTCAGATGTATTATTGCAGTACTGAGATTAATGCAGACTGACTGACAGTATATCCAAGGACAAGAAGCTTTCTTATTTAATCTTACTCCTACATTTGTTTATGTCCTCACTGTCTGATGCTTTACTATTTAATCCATCACACAAACACCAAATTCTAGTTTAGTAACATCCTGGCACAATATTGGCTCCAACACAATCCACATTTTACCAAACACCAACTAAAGCCCTCTGGTACAATCCTCACCTTCCCTACTGCACCCTGCCACTGAAGCTAGTACTCCTACCAGGCAACTGGGGGAGGCTGAAAAGAAAAACATTCAGGCCACTAACCAGTTACAAAGCAAAAGCAACAACTTTATACAACTCACACTTAAACTGTGGGACTAGTTAATCTAGCATAGGATGTCAAAAGCATGAACATTTCACACAGGCAACTACATTTGTTGATGAAAAAAAGAAAAAAAACAACAATCCATCCAGGGCTAGTAACCAGGAAGATATTACTCTGACTTAAAGGAATCTCCGGAAGAGATGCAGTAAACAGAGCTGTAATGTCTGACAATATAGACTCTACACAATCCTAACTAAAGAAACACATTCATGTTATCTAGGAATTAAAAAAAAAAAAATTGGCAAATACAGCTATGAACACATATTCAGACACTTTCTCAGAACACCAGTTTTTCAAATGGGCTTCAAAGAAAAGCTACATTTTAAAGCAATGCTAATCCTTAAAACTAGAAGAGCATGTGTATTGAAAACCATCTGTGGGAAAATCACAAATCTTTTTTAGTAAAAAAATCTCAAAACAGAGAGCAACAATGACCTGAAACATCCAGGTAATTCCCTTCCACAAAGCAATCTGTATACATTCATTTCAGGCTCTGTTTACACACAGATGTGCATAGATGTATAATTAGTAGTTTAAGACTTTAGTGATAAATAGTAATGAGAATTATATAATTAAATATTCTCCAGCATCTGGACATGATCTACTTGGTGAGGGGCAGCATAACCTTGTCAGATGGCTGCATAAGGAGTGTTTTAAATTAGTGTCACTTGTGGAGACATTACCAGCCTAAGCTGTACTGAAATAAGCATACCACCAGCTGTGTATTTTACTTTACCTACATTTCACTTTTAACCTGCTTTATGTGTCAAATTTCTACCTCCTCAACCCTAAGCCAAGATCTATCCCCTCAGCCCTAATTCAAGACCACTCATGTCTCTCACCCTTGCAGCCTCCATTCAGGCAGCCAGCACTCAGCTTAGCAGTTGCTTGGCTTTTTATCCCATCAGCATTCCCTTCAATTACTGTTTCTGTCTAGGGAGATGATCTCTAAGCATCAGCTGCAACCTGTTTTCCTTTGAACTAAAATACACAAACCCGCTATTCTTAAGATATAATTTCGACAAGAAATTCAGAGTTGCCTAAAAAAAGTATGAACAACCTTCTAAAAATTAATTATGATTAATTTGTATATTTCAGCCTGATGACTGGACAATGAAAAGGATGCTGTCTCTCAAGGGTAGTGTTATCGTGATCAATGCAAGTTACTCCTCAGTTGTTACACACAACTGAGCACACATACAGCTCAGGATGCACCTGAAAAATATTAATTGCTCGCTCTAGCATGAATGATCTTATTTTGTCCTCTGCTGTACATGTTTACAGTATTTTATTTATGCCCCTCTTTCTCCCCTCCTCTAGTCCTGAACACGTTTAAAACATCCAAGAAAAGTAAACGTAGCCCCTATCACACTAACAAGGTATATACCAAGAGAGACGAGGCAAAAAAAATCACAGTACTGCCACAGAAATGTATCAAACTTACCGGCTCTCCCACAGGGAAGTCAGTGCACAATGATTTGGGGCATAAGCACTTGGACTCTAAGCACATATTAAAAAAAAAGTCTTTGAGGGAAGCAGGTTTGTCCTCTTGCCTTTCACAGGTAATTGGTACAGTAATCACTGCACAAGATCTTTCTCACTAGCAGCTTTTTGACAGTTTGATATTAAATACAAGGGCTATATCACTGGAAAGATTAGGCCAACTGAAAGTTTCCTACTCACACACAGTGCTGTTTAGAATTAGACTGCTGTCAGGGCTACCCCGATACAACCTTGACATTTGCCTACCACATATAACACGCACAACATTTTGCAGCAAATTTCTTTTTATTTCTGTTAACATCTCTGCAGACACACCCACTCAGGTAGACAGTCAGAACCCAACCATGGATGTATATACAGGCAATTATTGATCATACCCATGCATTCTAGAGAGGGTTTTGCCCAGGACTCTACGATATCACAGGAAAAGTTTCACAAAGAAATACTGCGCATCCTATGGAGCACATCTGCTCTCCTTGTCCTGCCTATGTGCCTAGTAACCACACTGAAGACAAGAAGTCAATCCACACACAAGAGATCTCTATTTGCAACTCTTCTAGCTTGTTAATAGGAAATTAATAGATAAACAAAAAATACGGCCACAAAGAACAATTTACATTTTTCCTTGTAAGTTTTGAGACACAATTCATATGCTCAAGGAAAACATATGCTTTCATATTTCCTACATAAACAAAGGCAAACTACAAAAGGAACAAATTAGTAGGATACCTTCCAGACAAATTGTATTTATTCAGTTCAAAGATATAAACCCTCAGATTTAGGAGGAAGCCCTTGGCTGACACAAGTCAAGTGTGACGACTTGGAATCCTCCCTCTATTAATCACATCTTTTGGCTGGGGCTCACTGCTGCTTGAAGAAAGGGCCTACAGAATCTGCTGCCTCTTGCTCTGGACTCCATCAGTCACTGCCAAACACAATCCTGATATGCTTAGTCAGGCAGCAGATATATTTTCAACAAGATCAAAGAATAGCATGGACTTACCAGGACACTTCCACCAGCCTTTGGCTGTCTAGCTAGGCTCACACCCATCCATTCATCATCTCTGTCTTCCTTACAGGTCTTTCCACAGAGCATGCCCCGAGAATTGCCTACAGAAAAAAAAGGGAAAGGCAGCAAGGCAAGGAAACATGAGTTTTAAATACCTACCAAAGAATCCTGACAAGAGAAGAGATTGCCCATCAAACATCTGACAATGCTTTTCCTTCCCCCTGCATCCTGATTATTTATTAGGTCTTGAGTGCATTAACTGGGGCAATGCTCTCACTTTTAAGTGGCACCATACACATAAACAGCTGAGGGCAGACCCTGTTCTGAACATCCAGCAGTTATCACACTACATCCACAGCTCTACTAAATGAACGATCAAACCATCAAGTCAGTGGGAGAGGTATCAGATTGCCTCCTGAATGCTATCTTGAAAATGAGATCAGGGGCACTTAAAAAAAATGAGGCTGAAATCTGTAGTCCCCTCAGGCAGCACTCATGAATCCATGACAATTTACAATCTGGTAGAGGACAAACCACTTAGCCAAAACACTGTTTTAACACATGTAAACTTAATAAACAAAAATTCTACTTAGTAGAAGTACGAAAAAATGAACAATGCCCTTTTTTTATAGGCAGAGAAAGGAACATATCACCAAGAAAACTAAAACACTTAAATGCCTCAATCTTTACCATCATTATCCAGCAGGAAATTTTAGATCGTAATTTTACTTTAGGCCTCCACCTTCCCCTGCTTCAGACAGTTCATCAGAGGAACTGACATCAACTCTGATTCCCATGCAATGGCACAGAAGTGGTCTCACTGAGACAACTTTAGTACAAAAAGTTAACTCAAGAAATTATTTGCTGCATTATGAGGGAACCCATAGATCCCCACATTACTAATAACACCACATGTCACAAGCCCATCACTGCATTGCCTGGGGTCATCCCATGCACGCTTACTTCACAGCACTGCCTGGAGCAGGCAGTAGCACTCCAAACCACTTACACAGTCACACTGTGAAGAAAAGAAAGAAGCTTACATTAAGGAGGGAAAAAAACCCTCATTTACCTGGTTACTCCCTGGAAGGAGCAAGCAAGGTCACTGGGAAGACCCCAGCACCGGTGGGATGTTATTTTGTAATGCTGAAGGGAATATGACACTTTTGCTAATAATGTTCAAAATTCATCAGGAAAGGCTGATTGTTCCCTCTCAATACCTTGGGGCCAATTTGAAATTGGCAGAAGGACTGCTAGCCACATGGTTCGGAATTTCTTGGTTGCCTCCTGGTGTCCTGACATCACAACTACCCACCTCTCCCCATATCCAGTTCTGTGCATCTTCTGTCAGGGTTGGTATGGACTCGACATTTAAACACTGCTCCTGGGGACTGAACAGAGGTGCTGTATTTAGATTCTGCCTTGGGAGCACCAACCAAGACCCTGGAAACCAAAAGCAAAGCAACAAGTGATTAATAATTTCAGGAGGAAAGGAAAAAACCAACAAACACCACCAAGATTCACATTGCCAGATCTTGACCAGCAAAAGCACTTTTCTCAGCAACCTTGTAAAACAATGACACCAATTCACAAACTGAAAACACCACACACAATAAAGGCATTTCTCTACAGTGAAGACACAAATATTTTTAACAAATTAAATTTCCATTAGGATTGTAGGACATTTANGGAATATGACACTTTTGCTAATAATGTTCAAAATTCATCAGGAAAGGCTGATTGTTCCCTCTCAATACCTTGGGGCCAATTTGAAATTGGCAGAAGGACTGCTAGCCACATGGTTCGGAATTTCTTGGTTGCCTCCTGGTGTCCTGACATCACAACTACCCACCTCTCCCCATATCCAGTTCTGTGCATCTTCTGTCAGGGTTGGTATGGACTCGACATTTAAACACTGCTCCTGGGGACTGAACAGAGGTGCTGTATTTAGATTCTGCCTTGGGAGCACCAACCAAGACCCTGGAAACCAAAAGCAAAGCAACAAGTGATTAATAATTTCAGGAGGAAAGGAAAAAACCAACAAACACCACCAAGATTCACATTGCCAGATCTTGACCAGCAAAAGCACTTTTCTCAGCAACCTTGTAAAACAATGACACCAATTCACAAACTGAAAACACCACACACAATAAAGGCATTTCTCTACAGTGAAGACACAAATATTTTTAACAAATTAAATTTCCATTAGGATTGTAGGACATTTAAAGTGACACACCCTCAGCACACACCTCCCAAAAGTATTAAGGAAAGCATTGGGATGGACAACAGCATCTAAATCCATTTTTCCTCAGTTTTAGCTACACCCCTATCAATCCAGAACTGATATACCCACAAGTGGACAAAATCTAAACCTCCTACTGGCTGCACTCTTGCCAGCCAGCCCAAAATTTTTAAGTTTGTTTAGAAAGTGGAGGCATTTCATTCTCAGAATATTTTATATAATTACATCTTTAAAAATCAACAGCAAAAAATCAAACCAACAATACAAGCAAATCTCTTCCACAATACATTGCTATCAACCAACATTTATCTTTAAGGCTGTGAAGATTTTATTTGGACTATTTATCCCACATGAGATCTAGTGTTTCTGGGAAGCACCAAGGGCCTGCTGTGACCATAGGGTAACCCTCAAAAGAAAGACAGTCTGCATTTTTTAATCACTTGTGTTAGGATCTAGTTAAACTCTTTAACAACCCAGCTTCTATCTTCTCATGTCCTAAGGGATGCTTTTTGAGGAGGATTACAGGGGAAGCACACGTATTAAAGGAGTCCTTTCACTGTCTCCTCATCAAAAGGACAATCTTTCTCAACTGGTTGTGACCCCAGACCTGGGCAGATGAGGAGAAGGAGGGAGGTTAAGCAGGAGGAGGGCAGCAGGGAGCACCAGGCAACTAAGTAACAGTTCTACGATTCTCTTATACTGTCACACATGACAGAGCTCCTGAATGTAAAAAATCCTCACCAAAGTTAAGCCCAGGGCTGGAACTAAGGGTGACCATCTCTAAAAGGCTAAGGCTCCAGAAGTCCCCTGTGCAGACCCAGGCTGCTACCTGGTTTAGCTACTAAAGAGCTATTGGTGCAAAGTCAGTCTGCNACTGCCTGGAGCAGGCAGTAGCACTCCAAACCACTTACACAGTCACACTGTGAAGAAAAGAAAGAAGCTTACATTAAGGAGGGAAAAAAACCCTCATTTACCTGGTTACTCCCTGGAAGGAGCAAGCAAGGTCACTGGGAAGACCCCAGCACCGGTGGGATGTTATTTTGTAATGCTGAAGGGAATATGACACTTTTGCTAATAATGTTCAAAATTCATCAGGAAAGGCTGATTGTTCCCTCTCAATACCTTGGGGCCAATTTGAAATTGGCAGAAGGACTGCTAGCCACATGGTTCGGAATTTCTTGGTTGCCTCCTGGTGTCCTGACATCACAACTACCCACCTCTCCCCATATCCAGTTCTGTGCATCTTCTGTCAGGGTTGGTATGGACTCGACATTTAAACACTGCTCCTGGGGACTGAACAGAGGTGCTGTATTTAGATTCTGCCTTGGGAGCACCAACCAAGACCCTGGAAACCAAAAGCAAAGCAACAAGTGATTAATAATTTCAGGAGGAAAGGAAAAAACCAACAAACACCACCAAGATTCACATTGCCAGATCTTGACCAGCAAAAGCACTTTTCTCAGCAACCTTGTAAAACAATGACACCAATTCACAAACTGAAAACACCACACACAATAAAGGCATTTCTCTACAGTGAAGACACAAATATTTTTAACAAATTAAATTTCCATTAGGATTGTAGGACATTTAAAGTGACACACCCTCAGCACACACCTCCCAAAAGTATTAAGGAAAGCATTGGGATGGACAACAGCATCTAAATCCATTTTTCCTCAGTTTTAGCTACACCCCTATCAATCCAGAACTGATATACCCACAAGTGGACAAAATCTAAACCTCCTACTGGCTGCACTCTTGCCAGCCAGCCCAAAATTTTTAAGTTTGTTTAGAAAGTGGAGGCATTTCATTCTCAGAATATTTTATATAATTACATCTTTAAAAATCAACAGCAAAAAATCAAACCAACAATACAAGCAAATCTCTTCCACAATACATTGCTATCAACCAACATTTATCTTTAAGGCTGTGAAGATTTTATTTGGACTATTTATCCCACATGAGATCTAGTGTTTCTGGGAAGCACCAAGGGCCTGCTGTGACCATAGGGTAACCCTCAAAAGAAAGACAGTCTGCATTTTTTAATCACTTGTGTTAGGATCTAGTTAAACTCTTTAACAACCCAGCTTCTATCTTCTCATGTCCTAAGGGATGCTTTTTGAGGAGGATTACAGGGGAAGCACACGTATTAAAGGAGTCCTTTCACTGTCTCCTCATCAAAAGGACAATCTTTCTCAACTGGTTGTGACCCCAGACCTGGGCAGATGAGGAGAAGGAGGGAGGTTAAGCAGGAGGAGGGCAGCAGGGAGCACCAGGCAACTAAGTAACAGTTCTACGATTCTCTTATACTGTCACACATGACAGAGCTCCTGAATGTAAAAAATCCTCACCAAAGTTAAGCCCAGGGCTGGAACTAAGGGTGACCATCTCTAAAAGGCTAAGGCTCCAGAAGTCCCCTGTGCAGACCCAGGCTGCTACCTGGTTTAGCTACTAAAGAGCTATTGGTGCAAAGTCAGTCTGCATACACAACTCTCCCACTCACAGATGGACAGCCCAGCACCAGCCCCAAAATGGATGCTTTCCCTGTTTTAGACAACTTTTCCCTCACCCTCCAATCTAAAGTTCCATACCAATCATCATCCCAGTACACACAGGGAGACCCAAGGCACAAGCTGTGCCCTTCTCCAGTGTCAGCCTGAGTCATCCAGAAGAGCCTCTCCTGCATCAGAGCCTCATCTATACACAACAGGAGCACATGTCCACACTGGAGATGACTCCACACTCCACAGTCTGACACACTGCCCTGGATGTTGGATGCAACAAAACTGTCCTGTGGCACTTGATACAGTTACCAAAATATGAGAAACCCCTGTGTTAAGTGACCATTTCCTCTGAGGTTTTATAGGCCAAACTGTTTCATTTGGAGCATTCTGATGGAATTGCACTCTTGCACGCTACAACACACATCATGCTTTCACAAGCGAGGAGAATTAATGTCCAAAATACTTAAAATACTAAAAGCTACAAAGGCTGCGCACTTGGGGAGCAAGTGCAAAGGAGCTTGAAAAATAGCTCTAAATGGAAATCCTACTAGGCAAGAAGCAGATATAAAATTAAATGCCAGTCATTTCATTTACACAGGCAATGAATACATAACATTCACTTGTTGACATTCATGAGGTCTAGGAAAAATAAACATTACTAGCTTAAAGAGTTACAGGCTTAAACTGCAAAAGGAAACATCATGTTTCTATGACCTGTTATAACAATAAGAAAACACAGGTCACACTGAACTCCAGTTTAAAAGAGGTTCTGCTCTAACCCAAGAAAAGTAAATATGATTTAGCAACTAGTGCACAAGATCCTTGGGCTGCAACATGAAAGACAGAGACAATGGAGCCTAAATTATAAAGACTTTTCATCTCTCTTTAAAAAGATGAATTGGAAAAATTGATAATTAACAATTTGAGTAAGCTACTGGCAGAGATGCCTTGAGCAATTACACCTTTCAAAAAGAAAACGTTCATTGTCATTTCATGTGGACTGAGCAGAAAGAAGCAGGCAGCAATGTGTGCAATGACAAATCTATTTTGGATTGTCTTGAATGTCCGTACATTCAAATTTAATATTTCACATACAGCACACACTATGTCACCTTAATATCTTGTCTCATTCTTTCACTCTTGCACCTAAAACTCATCAGCTGAAACCTTTGTAGAGCTACTGTTTCATCTGGCATGATCCATGGTCACACATGGGTGGGTGTCACTTTAGTCTCCTAAGCTGCTGCTGGTTTTCTCGGGCAGCAGGAAGGCCTGTTAAAGAAATAATTTTTCTCAAAACAGGCCAAGGAAGGAATTCTAAACAATCTGTACACCTGGTGTTTTCCTAACTTGTTTACAAGATGGTTGCAGAGAAGTGTTGTTTCTAATTAGCCAGTCATGGTGATAGTGTTGAATAAAGGACCAATCATGTCCAGCTGTGTGAGAACCCTATAAAAGGGGTTAGTTTTTGAATAAACTGGAATTTAGCCTTTTGAGAAAGGTAGAGTCTGTGTCAGTCTTTGTGTTTAACAGCAACATCCATGCCCTAAGATGGTTACCTTCAGGAACAAGGGAGGTTTTCTGTTGGCTCACATGCTTTTTGTTTGGTATTTGTTACATACCAATTACTTTAATTTGAGTTTGAGACTGGAATATTTCCTTTGTCAGCAAAAAGACTTGCTTAGTCTTTCACTAGCTTTTGTATGTAGTGCCTTAACTGTTGTAAGGAAGTCACCCATTTAACTATCATGAGACTTTTCAGCAGACCTGGATAGACAACTCGTTTCCATGTAAATACTTTAGGACTCCTGGAGCAAAAAAACACCTGTTTGTATCTCCTCTACATATTTAAAACACCTTTGAAATCTTTCACAAGATCTATGAAACAGCACTGCAATCAGAGAAAGTGTTTTTTCTCTGCTACTATATCAAATCAGAAATTAATTTTAAAATTAATTCTTAGAGTCTAATAGTCTTCTCTCGTTTCAGTGCTGTGGAGTCTTTCCTGGCATAAACACAGAAGATATAAATACAGCTAAAAGAAGTACAACTTTCCAACATATTCCAAATAGTTTAACCAACACTTGTTTAAAATGACTGGTTTTTGCAGTACAGATTTCCAGTGCTACTTTATTACTATCTGGGCTGTCAGAAAGCAAGCACCAGCAGTCCTCCAGCCTTTTGCCAAAAGGCTTACTATGAGTAATACTCTCTGCAGAGATTATTGATGAGTGCAGGTTCTCACCACAACCATACTATTCCACAGGAAGCTCCTAGAATATTAGTGAGTAGCTGCATGAAGATATCTTGAAGGGGAAACCCCATCAAGAGAAAGAGGTTACTTTCTATCCAGAAAGGAAGAGAACCAAGAACAGGAGGAGGGGAGTTTGGAGCCATTTTAGCCATTTTCCTTGAGGTGCACAGAAATCTGTAAGCAACAGCCTCATCCTACCGGCTCTGTGAAAAAAGTATTGGGGTTTAAACCAAAATAGGGAGCAGTAAGCAGAAAGGCCATTTATCTTTCTCTTCTTGCATTCATACTCACACGATCAAGGACAAACATCTTATCTGCATTGAGAAAACTATGCAGCTGCATGGCCATCCCACTGAAGGAGTTGCAGCAGCCGATTTTACTGGATGACAAGAAGCTTTCTTGGCCACAGAGAAATTCACACCTCCTTAAAATTACTTCCTGAAGAGCAGTAACGATCACTTCCCTGGTGATTGACCCTCAGGACAAACAGATCTGGAAATTAAGTGTTGTTTTTAAGAGAAGGAACAGTGAGCAAAAGTGCAGAGTTGACCGATGGCTTGAGAGATGTCAAGCACATTAAGCATGGGCCTATAGCACATCAGCAGTGATTAGACAATCACAGTTTAAAGACTGAAGACTGGAGGTACCTCACCTCACTTAAGTGGCAGGGGGAAAAAAGTCTTTAAATATCCTCACATACCACAGCTCACTTCAAAAGCAATACCACAGAAGGGTGCCCTACCATCATATCCCAGTTGAGTTTCTCCCCTTTAGAAAGGCCTCTGCTACTTGCAGGAAAAAAATCCAGTTACTTGAAATGAAACCCCATGTTTCACCCACTACATACAGGGCAAGAAGCAGGAGGGCTGGATGAGCCATGCCCAATGACAGCAAGCTCAGGTTCCTCAAAATTCCATGGCAGGATCTACAGTATCACTGCTTAGATTATGCACACAACACCCAGTCTCCACAGGGTCAATCTGTTCCTACATCTCTGATAAATAACGTAGAGAACAAAAATTTTCAGCTCCCCTAAAGTTGCTGAATAGAGCTTAAAGACTAAGCTGGCAAAAAAAAAACCAGAAAAAAGGATATAAAGGTATATACACGGGATGATAAATGTGACTGGAACCAGTGGAGAAACAGATAAAGAGGCCTACAGTGTTTGTTTGGGCAAGTTATGTAACAAGAAGCAAAAGTACATGCCCAAAGAAAAAGTTCAATGAAAGGTCACCTTTAACATTGAAGCAATCAGTGCATACAACCACCAGATATCCCTCTTACTAAACCTCCAGAACCATAAAAGGACTTACAGAAGGAGGCAGTTGCATGCAAAACAGTTCTGGGAAAGCGATGACTATGTATTACAAAAGAAACACGTTTTAATTAATATATATGATTATGATAAGTACTTTGTCACAACATATGCAGAACAAGGAGAGATGAGCTGCATGCCCTGTGCAGATAAAGAACGCTTACTTTCCAATGTTTCAAGTTGTATTAGAAATTTTATTCTGTCCAATTTTGGATCACCTTCCCTCTAGTTGCACACAAGTTTACATGACCTGCTAACAGCACATATTGATTGGCCCAAGATGCAGATGAACATTATTTCAGCAGCAGTGCAAACCAGTGAAGAGCAGGTCTGAAGGAATGACGCAACAGCACAGAAACCAGACTCATTTTTTATTGTAAAACTCACAGCAGGACACTATGCAACTAAACTGACTTCATTACTTTTTCATGCCAGATCATTTTGCCAGACAAGATTAAATGGTCACCCTGGACTTGCTGAGAGATTTGAGGGTGTCAGCAAGAATGGATCATAAGGAGGGAAAGGGAGAGAGAGACTAAAGTTACATCTTACTCATTTTAAAAAAGAACAATCAGAGATTTCAAATTATTAACACCTTTTATTTGGGAAAAAAATTTAATTTTTTTTTAACTGTCTGGAGTTGTTTCTTGGTTCTTTTTGAGTCCTTACTCCCAAGTTTCAAAATTATACCCAGAGAGCAGAAGCACTTCAGTTTGTCCCTGCTCCAAATGCAACCTGCCACCTGGTTTCTTGCTGAAAATGGCAATGATGGGTAACTGAGTAAACCTGTGAAGATTTACAGCTATAAAACCCACTTAAGGAAGGAAAAGTAGACATTGTCAGAAATACAGAAGTACAATAACTTCAGCACGTCTGTGTTGAGACACCTTTCTTGAGACAAGAAAATGTGCAAAAACAGCTCAATGGAACCATCATTGCAATCAACTATTGCAGAAAACGTCAAAGGCACTGATTCGCTCCACTATTGTAGTGGTGGCTGAACACCTATATTCCATCATAATTTCTGTGTGCAGCAGCCTGACTATTCACATTTATCTGATGTAAGATTTCATACCAAATATATCACCCCCCTTTTTTTCATTCTACATGAATATTTGGCTCATATAAATGAAAGAATCACCAAAGCCTGAACCAGTTTACTGGAAACCTACAGGCCTACGGTAGGCAATACAGACAGATGCCTTTGTGGTCTTGGAAAACAAAGTTGAAACATGGAAGATGGGGCTATGAGAGATACCATCTTAATATGAATTAGTGACTATATATATATATATATATATATACATACACACAAATACATTCATACACACCAACACACGGACAAGGCTATGGAAAACAACAGAGGTCTCATGATGAGAAGTACATTAGGTGAGTATCAGGCCCACAAGCAATAAAGAGCAAGAGTTCCCTGGATACTTGCAAATGCTTGAGAGCATATTAACATATTACACAGTTTTAGATGGGCAGGAGCTCTATCAACCTCAGATATGATCAATCACATTTTTGCAGGCTCACATAGTGCTAAACTCACCGGACAAGCCTTCAATGCCCAAAATATTACCGTCTAAAGTTAAATTATTTTAACTACTTCCCATTGCAATGTACAGACCCAATGGACATGAGAAAACTGAAAACATAGCTGTTCCTTGGATATATATAGAAGTCACAAGAAGAACAACAAAAACTTGACACAAAACTAAACACTAACCCTGACTTTTAAGAGGAGCTTCTTCACAGAACTGGAAGAAGGCTGCATATACTTTTAAGAGACATTCATTATTGACCTTTAGGATGCACACACACAACTGCTCATAGCACACTAAAATCAAGACGAGTGTAAAAATACTTTTCTCCCAGCTTGTCATCCCAGTGTCTGTTGGGAACAGGATTTTGAAGTACCCATAAAAGCAAACTCCTTGGTCTCTCAATGAAAAGAGGAGCTTTCGCATGAGTGGTTACAATCCCACCCTCATGATTTCTGATCGTGCTGATGCTGACCATACCTTAACCCTTCTGGTGTTAGGCCTAACAGCTCTTTTATTTAAAAACATTTAATGATCTTAGATGTTGGGGTTTGAGGTTTTTTTCTTCTGGGTGCCACAGCAAAGGCACCATGAAACAGTTCCATTTAAAAAAAAAATGGAGTTTACATAACTGGAGATTTTAATTTTGAGGACCAGACTTCTAACAGATCCCTGCCTTCAGACAGATGCCCAACACTTGAAGTCCACCATGTTTCTAAATGAAGTGGGAATACGTGCAAGACTCCTCCCTAATTCATCTTCCCTTCTAAGAAATACCACACCAGGAGGTGCTATTTGAAGATAATTCATATTATCGATCAGAATGACAGATATTTACACAAGAAGCAACAAATTCTACCACTTTTGTCCCACCACACTGCACTAGATCAGCATTTCATTCACACCACTGCGAATCCCCAGCAACTTGTGTTGAATAAAAGTTTCTTTCAGCCTTTGCCCCCTTCATTGACTCTTGACCTAAGTTAAGCATTGCTTTAAACTGAGATCTTTTCTTCTCTCAGGATGCTTTTCCTCTATGAAGTCTTCTTATAAGTCCTTAAAAATGAATGCTCCATGAAAGCCACTATGGAGAAATGCAGAGCACAGAACTATTTGTGAACTAAAGGATGTGAAAGAAACTCATTCTTTAAGAGCTGTATGCCAGACTGAATACATTTATTTAAATCACAGTGCACCAAAGTTCCAACATCAATAGCTGAATATCTAAGTTTAAAAATATAAAGGGCATGCTTTGTGTACGCTTGCTGGCAGCAGTGGCTCCTACTCACATTAGAAGTGCACCAGATGACACCAGCTAGGTCCAATTAAGAGAAATCACTTTTAATTCTAACAAAGAGCCTCCAACCCAGACAACAAACTATGGTCCAATCTTCTTTTCAATCAACGGGAAAACAAGAAGCTTGCCAGTTTCACAAATTTTTGGATATAGAAAACTTTCTATCTTCGGTCTTCTTTTTTATTTTTTTTTAAGTTACACAGACATTTCCGCTACGATTTGGAAGCGTCTCTTCAGCCTCCGAAGGAATTTTGTCCCTCGTCAGGCAGAGTGCGGTGAGTTTAGCTCCGTGGACGCTGAGCGCGCTGCTCGCACTGGAGGTTACCGCTATCAGAAACATTTCCCATTAACACGGCAAAGGCCATCATCTTTCGTACCCCGTGCGCTTTTTTGTACCCAGTCAAGACGATGAACTGCTAAATGAGGAAGGGGGATCGAGCATAGCGTCGAGACATCAGCCGTGGGCCGGCTGGCGCTTGAGGACAATTAGATCACAATGCCGAGCGCCGGCTGCCAGCCCAAAAAGAACATCTCCGCGTTAAAACGCCTCCCAGCATGAGGCCCCCTGCTCACGTCAGGGAAATCCTTCGTGCACAAGGGGCGTGGAGCCCACAACTCTGACTCCAACGCACCCACACGAAGAGGTGGACCGAGAGCGAGGAGAGGCCCCGCAGCCAGGGAAGAGGCGTCCCTTCGCTGCCCTTGCGAGGGGGCTCGGATGCTGCCGCCCCGCTGCGGGAGATGTGGCTGCCAGGACGAATGAATATCCCGGCAGCGACCGCCTGGCCGCATCCCCGCCGCGACCCGCGCCGACCCCGGGCACGCAGGGGCCGTGCTACTCACCACCGCGTGCTGTCATGGTAGTGCTGCAGTACGGAGTACCCAAAGAAGGAACCGTTGGGACCCCGGAAAATCACGGGGCTACCCACATCCACGTTGTAGGAGCGCACCACGGCCACCCACAGCAGCGTGCACAGCACCCGCGCTCTGCGCTGCCGCGTCTCCGGCATCCTGCGAGTCCCGAGACAGCCGCCCGTACCGGCACCGCCAAGTGCTGAACTCCGGCCCGTGGATCCCACACTGGCCCCGGCGCCGACTCCAAGGTGGAGTATCCGGGCCGGCCCCAGATTTTGTGCCCGCCCCGCCCGGCCGCGCCCC